>JAUZNK010096088.1:0-12183 GCA_035046665.1 Euphysa ruthae
CTATATATAGATTTTAAACAATATATATACAAGAGGAAAGGATGTTAACCCATTTTAATGCATATGAATGCGCATTTTCAGGAGTTTCTCTCAATGAAACAGCCCTTTCTCTCAAATTTTCGTCAAGCTTCCCGAATGTACAGTTAAGATTTTCGGATCTCTATGACAACAGTCGAACGGCAAAACACTTCCGCTCATCGCCATCTTCCCCGCCATCCTCTGATGTACTTTCCTTTCGTACATGGTTCGTTGTCTGTCTGAAAGAATATCGTTTTCTAATGCCTTCAGCCGTCAGTTGAATTTCTAAACATAAATATGTATTTGGTTATTATGTAAACAATCTCAGCATCAAAGTAAGTTCACTGTTATGTAATGAAAAAAGACATCAGATTTTAAATTTCAAAGTTTTTTAGTTTTCAAATCCTTGACTGTTTTATTAAGGTGGTTCCTCTAGAAAAAAACTAAGTCGTAAACCGTAAACTGCATGCCAATGAACTTTTTTTAATGGAAATATGTTTGCACCATGTTTGGAAGGATTTTAAAAATAATAAATTGATTTAAATATTTTATAAATTATGCAAAATAGCAATCCTTTATAAACATGATATCTCAGGAAGGAAATGTTCAAATTACCTGAAATTTTTGAAGAGTATCTGACACACATTAACACATCTTGTGGAGTAAGATTTAAGAGCTAGAGTCATATGATCAGTTTTTATAAGAAAAAATAGAATTCATGATTTTTGTGGCTTATAGTTGATATTAAAATGTCAATAAAATTTCATATAAAAATACACATACAAAAATAAATAGTTTGTCATTCTCCTTCAAAATCTAAAAAAAAAAGACATGAAGATACAACAACATACAATTCCAATTTTCCATTTCATTTCTTCTATTAATATCATTTTTAACAGATTTCAATAAAAATTAAATAACTCACATACCATAATTATTCTGCAACAATTTGAAATTTACAGACCCGCCTGGAAAAAAGCACGAAAGGGGAAATAAATGGAAATAAAGAACTTGTGTTGCTAGGGACATATCATGCGAAAAAAATTCTACTTCGGCCAATTTTTTAGTGCTTTTGTTTATATTCCGTAAAAAAAAACTCCACAGCATGAAAGAGAATTAAATTTTGTTTAAGGAATACTTAAAAGAAAAAATTTTTTTTAAAACTGCAAATTTTTTTTCTATAGGTAACCTTTTGATTTAAATTAATTAATTGAGATAATAGCTCACAGACACTTATTTGTCGTTTGAAATGTTTGATACCTATTATTATTTATTAAATATTATATAATATTATTATTATTATCCTCATTATTCTCATTATTATCATCATGTCCTCCAGCCTTCTGGTTTCTGCACAGAGAAGACACGCTTCCGCTCATATGTACACAACCGGCAAAATCACACTTAATGGCCCAAAGGAGCCATTAAGTGTGATTTTTAATGCTGTTTTGAAAATAATATTAGGAAATAAAATTTTAATGGAAATCGTAGGAAAAGTTATTTCGAGGAAAATATTTGGGAAATAAGGTTTTGAGGAAAACATTTTCAGATGACGTTTTGAGGAAACCATTTTGAAGTAATTAAAAAAAAAAGGAAGGAAAATACTTTTAAAGGAAATATTTGGATATAATTAAACTGTTAAATTATTGAATAATAATTAATATTTAGATAAATTATGATTTTATTACAGAGTACAAAAAGAATGGCAGATAAAATTTTTTAAAAACAATTGAATGAAAAGTATGAATAAAATTTTTGAATCATCAATGTTCGATTAAGTCAGACTGAGATTTACATAATAAAATCACGATACCAACCACTACCCTAAAAACATTAATTTGAACATTAAAGTTGACTCGCGCATGGCTGCAAATAAGCGTTGGTCATTAGACATTTTATTCTAATTACTGATCTATTTGTGTCATGGTCATGAATATTTGCAGGGCAACTAAAACTAAAGAGTACAGACGGGAGGGTAGAGACTGCATGCAAGGTTCTAGATATATTTCGTAGTCATTTATGTCTTTCTCTTTTATGTATTTTCCAATGTTGATATGGCAGAACTTTTAAAATCTGCTCTTACCCCGATCCCGTTATCAATTTCTCATATAAATGGAATCATTTAAAAAGCACCAAAGCCACCTCTATTCAAATATCTATAATGTCGGGCTGTTTCCACACACGTCTTATAACACAACAATCATTGATGCAGCATTCTTTTTGCACCTTCAAAATAATTCAACTCTTCCTGCTACGTTTGTTGAAGTATCTCAATACCTTCTGAAGAAGATATTGAGCACAGGCGGAATACAATTCATTTTGTATGTGATAAATGAATATCACCATCTATTAAAGATTGTGAAAGAGAAACAAGAGAATCTTCTATTGTAGCATACCAAGTAATTGCGAATTTAAAGGATATATGTTACAGTATGAGAGTAACCAATGGAATAATAGATAAAAGTATTGAGGAAAAGCAGACAGCAAGATGTTTTTATATTTGTCGAAAATTTTTGATCCAAATAATGTTGTTATCAGAACTGTAGATATAGACTGTTTTACTGTCTTGCGCTTGAATGTTTACCAATTATCGATTTATCGTTTAATACTTGGATGGAAGTTGAACTACATGGTAACAATACTCAGAGGTACATAAATGTTAACCAAATACACAAAATACTGGGTAAGAAACGAGAAACTATGCAAACTACCTGCTTACCATACATTTACAAGATGTGACAACACATTATCGTTTTGCAGAAAAAGTAAAGTTAAACTCTTTAAACTCTTGGAAAAAAGTATTGAGTTTCAGAATGCGTTTTGTTTACTTGGAACACAAGATATAGTTAGCAAAGAGATATTCGAATTGAATTGAAGAGTTTGTCTGTCAAATGTAAGGTAAGAAGAAAATCAAATCAGCTGATGAAACACGATTGCACATATTCTTGACGAAGTATAAACCAAAGAAAAAAGAAAACCAGACAATTTCATTTATCAAGCGACTAGATACCAGCGCTTTTCCACCATGTTGGGGTGGGCTGTTAGAGAAAATAATGCGTACACACCTAGTTGCGAAAAGACGGTATTCCGTCACAAGTTCATTTCAACCAGCTTTTTCTCCTAAAGATTTTGGTTGGGAACTTGAAGATGGATAATATCGAATAGTTTGGTTTGAAGGCGCTATCTAACCGCAAATTTTAGACATTTGCTTGGAAATCACAAATGATTAAGAAGGTAATTTAGTTGTATGTATTTTATATTAATTTTTTTACGATGTTTTTAATCGTACTACGAATGACTTTAACTATAACTGCTTTAATAGTAATAATTTATTTCGCAATTTATCTAAAATAGAAGATGGATTTTATGGTTAAATTTTTTTGTTCTAGGTAAATTTTACCTAAGAACACAACTTTTGCTATATTTTAAATTTATTTATTTCCATTGTAATTTGTATGGTAAAAATAGATTACACTTATCATAAAGTAATATGGTAAGTTACTAATATTTTATTTCTTTTATGGTAAAAAGAGGTATGTTACATGTTCCTTAAAAAATAAAAGATACTTGTTAAAAGCATTTTGTTTTTTTACTTGGTAAAAAGAGGTATTTTACATTCATGTGTAAACGAAGGGTAAATTTTCGAAGTGTAGCATTCGAAATATATTTCATATAGTAAAAAATAAGGTAAATTAAGTATGTTACACTATTTTATAGTAAAAATAGGTATGTTATATTATTTACTAAATTTGTAGAGATTGTTCACTTTTAAAGCCTACTATGTGTTAGTATGTCCATTTAATATTATTTTAGTATTAACTGAATCTTGCTTATATAAAAATAAGTTCCGAAACGGGTTTTCCTCAATATACGATATCTAGATTTTTAAAATCAGTGTAACGTACAAGTTTTAAAATAGCAGTAATTTTAAGTTTGTTTCATTATACTAGGAGAATCGGAAGACGAAGATGATTGGGAGATTGACGACGAAAGTAAAACAGTACTTGCGAAGAATGAAAGGAGAAATGGTAATCAGTTGATTATTTATATTAACTGTTTGGACTGGTTATTTTAGTGAATATTTTAAAGTAAATATTTTATGAGACATTAAATTTTCTTCATAGGATAATGATGTAACACAGCATGGCAATCGACTAATTACGAACGAAACAAGATATCTGGTGAACAGATAAATGTGTCCTTGGTTTTACAGTTATTACCAGCAGACATTAATTTTTGTAAAATGTTATATTCAACTTGTAAAGAAAAATGGGTTATACTTTATATGAAATAGTATTATAAGTAATGCCACCATGTTCCAAATGCAAGTCTTTTTCGGGGATTTATTAGCTTTATACTTGCCAAGATTTGGCTAATTGGTGAATTTAAAAAGATATCTTAAAAAAGTAAAAAAAATTTGGATATACCTCTCGCATGCTAAGAGAACGCTCTGCCATTTGAGGTAAACGGTAAACCTTTTTGACAAAGTGTGTTAAAAAAACTAATATTTTATGATAATATTTTTAATTGTTTAAAAACGACCAATCAAAAACGATATTATTGTTTAAAACCAACCAAAGAAAATCTTTGAAATATATATCGTTTCGTCAAGTAATTTTTTGTTCTTTTGATGGCAGTTCGCATAGCGGCTGCCAATGAAAATGCTTGATTAAAAAAATTGTAAAATACTGTAGGTAAACATAAAATTTTTTATTTAAGAGTATTACTATAAATATTATGTTACATAATTTAGGTAAATTTAGTTAAATGCACATTTCAGGGGGTCTGACTTGGTGTTACCCCAGTGTTTTTATGTTAGATTTTATGTTATTGTAATCCTTAATGATAATACCGCCTGCTGAAAAAATTTAAATCATGGTTTTTACGGTTAAATTATCCCCTTTATACCCCATTTTTGGAGGATCTGACTTTGGACTATCCCCGAATTTTTTGTTAGATTTGGGTTTATTGACTGTATCACACCTCTTCCATTTGTATAAGAAAGTTTTATACATGGTGAAACTAAGATAAATTATAACCCCAAATTGAGAGATTCAGTGGGTCCCAGTAGCCACGCCCACCGCTACCACTGCAGCTGACAAATCTTTTTTGACTTACAACAACCACATCATTATGATGAGGTAGTCAAACCTTTTGGTGAAAATATGTTGAAAACATCCTTCACAAGCTCCAGGACTATAATGGAATAGAATATAATAATATATATAATAAGGAACTGCATAATGAAAAATCAAGCCGGCGTAGAGAACACAGCATCTGCTGCAATCAAACGCGCTGAGAAATCACCAGTAAAATCTAGATTATTCATTTTTCAAATTTTTTGGCAAAAAAGTCCAGGGACTTTTACAGCCTTCTAAAAGCTTTCAATGCAGTAGCCCGATTCTATTATTTTGACGGCCAGTGCATTCCCATTATTTAACTGCAATGATATGTGTTCTTAACGTTTCTAATATCTTTACGGCCAGTGCATTCCCATTATTTAACTGCAATGATACCGTCACCCGATACCTGTTACCGTCACCCAAAAATTTATACCAAACTGTTTTTCTCGTTTACTGAATTTTTTCTTTTAATTAATCCTTAGGACCTTTGTAGATTTTTCACAAAAAAATAAATAAACTATTGATAATCCAAGAAAACAACTAAAAAACAATTCTAAAAGAGTGGTTTAAGAAATAAGTTACAAAAAATAGTTATAGTAGTTATAGATTGTATAAAAAATAAAGGAGGACAAAAACAGATGTAGACAAGGAACTATTTAGCAGAGTTAAAAATGATGGCCTTTTATTTAAAATTTTTTTAAATAAACTTTATGAAAACATAAAAATTTTTGATAAACTCGGAAAGATATAGGAGTTACAAAATTACATTATTGATAATCTATACATTATGTGAACTTTAAAAATTCCTACAATTTCAATAAGTCGTTGTGATATAATTTATGCTCTGGAATTTAGCGATTTTCACCCAAAATGACGAAACTTCGAATGTACTTAATTAAGCACGTTTTAAAAAACACCATTTGATTTTTGCAGTTTAGACCATGGTGTAGTATATCAATCATAGCATGTAACCAAAGTATCAGGAAAACACTTCTTGTAAGAGAAATGTATAAAATCCGATTTTTAAATATTATATAATAGCTCATCCTTATATAACAGCTCATCCTCTTCAAAATTACTGAACATAGTTTGCACGTAGCATTGCATTTTAAACCATCATCAACTCATACGTATGATGTTTCTAATCTTTTATTTCAGCTACACGCTAAAGAATCAAGAATAGTGTTAATGCTATAACAAAAACATATGTATCAGGAGTGTTAACTACAAACTCATTTTGTGCACTTACTGCTTTCTCTTGTTCACATTGCAATCTACTTTTATTCAGAATGCCATATTTTAATGATTGTAAGCATTTATTATCACGTGTTAAATAGAATTTTATCATCTCTATATTCTTGAAATGATTAAGATCTGGTTAGTTAGATTTAAATTTTATTAATTAGTTAATTAATTATTTAATCACGAATTTGGGACACAAGATGAGGACATAACCAAATCGTCTGTTTATGTATCAAACAAGGAAAGGCTGGTAACAAAGAAATTAGCCCTTTATATAATAAAGGGTGGGGCGGAGGGTGTGTACGGATGGTTTTGTTTTTGATGAATTTTAAATCAATAAGTATATTCGAACCAAATTTTCACACAGTGCACCAAGCGTATTTTTGCACCTTTCTGCAAAATTTTCATGTCATTTGATACCTTCATTTTTGACGCCAGCACATTTTTTTCAACTTTCATTGTAAAGGATAAAATTTGGTCCAACTACTTCTAATTTCGAATAATATTTATAGTAAAAGTTAAATTGATATGACGTCCTTTTTGGTTCACATGACTTGTTTTGAAATGCGGGGTCGATATCGAAATGGTTATGCTAGTGGTATGGGGTTCAGTGATGCCATAGAAGTTGCGCCTATAGACGATAACACTCATATCGTGCTATTTTTTTGCCTCCTGTAAAAATGCCCAAAAAGTCATCAAATTCATCGTTGGTTGCTCCACCAGATTGAAGATAATTTGCAAGTTCTGGACATTTAGCTGTTTTCTTGTAGAATCTTTTTTGCTTTTCAGTAGTTTTACAAAGTTCACTGTCTAAAAAACCAAATATCATGAATATGAATCAAAAAAATAAAGAATATCCCCGCAGAATTTGCCTCACACTAATATTTTAGCCATGGTGATCTCTTATATTTTTGCAAGTTGGAAATGGAGAGATACGAACGTAACGATATTGTCACAAAAGTATATATAAAAAAAAAATTTCAAGTTCATAGAAAAATGATGATGACTATGAACCACCACTCTCTCTTCGTATATCTTCTTTTTACAAACCGCTATTCTTATCATCTTCAAGAGTTTTTTTTTTTACCTCTTCATACTTGATAAGATCTTGGTTGAATATTGCCGCTCTAATTACCGTTGCTCAAAACTAACTCACTTCTGACAAAACCGATCTTTTTATTTATGAATAAACAACCACACAGCTAGAATAAACATTTTGTTTTGATTCTAGCTGTGTTGTTGTGTATTCATTAATAAAAAAATCGGTTTTGTTGAATATGAGAAAGTCTTGTCGCAGCAAATTTTGTAATTTGGAACTTAATGTAATTAGTCCTTGTTTAGATGACAAACAAGTTCCAAATTTTACTGGACAAGAGACAAGTGATAACAGAAACGATGAGCCATCTTATAACACAAGTGCTAGCTATGACCTATGAATCCATGGGAGCTGTATAAAGTGTATCTTATGAACAGAAAAACTCATTCAAATGAATTTTTAGATTCACGAAGCTGTTATCAGCACATTTGCTTCTCGTGGAGAATGTGATCGAGCAGTTTCCTTGCATCATCACCCTGTGGATTGTCGGGGGTTTTCACATGAACTTGTCATTAAATACAAAGAGAGTGAATGATCTCAAAGTTTTCGCACTTCTTTGAATGTTTTTTCCACAGTGATAAAAAAGGAGCAAAATCATTTGAAATAAATGTTAGGTCCGTAATGTCATTTTGTCAAATGGGCCATGAAGCCACGTCGACATTTTCGGCAATGCTGAATACGCCGCCTCCACTTTCTTATATAGGTTATAAAGCACAATAAAAAAATAATAATTTGTTTGGATATTACATAAATGCTGCTAATAAAATTAATGATCAGTTAATGACATACTCTGAAGCTATTGTCTAGGTGCTTTGAGGGTAAGACCCAAAACCACATTGCTTGGAAATATTGCCCAAAAGACATATTTGTTTCGAGAATCATTTTAGGAATTGGTATTGCGTCTGCGGTAACGACATATAACGATGGCATTAAAAATGTATCAAGATTTGCTTCACCGTATGGCAATTACGCAGTGAGTAGTGCATTAAACAAAGACTGTTGTTGCGTAAAAAAAATCAGGAATAGAATGTAAAAAAAAAAAAAAAAAGAAAAAAAAGGGCAATCGAGAAAAGCTTTATAGAAAAAGAAAGAGTAAATGAAGAACAATGTTAAGGTGGGAGACTAGTGAACAAGACAAACCTTATAATATTGATGATACTTATTACTTCATATTTTGAACAATGATAGTTTTAATATTAAACCAAGCAAAAAATTAAAAAAAAAAATTGGGTTCAAAAAATTATGCTGCAAGGCCCACAAAGTACAGGAAGAAGTGTGTACAACTACAAAAATATAAATGCTAGACATGAAATTTTCATTGAGTAACAATCTTATATATTCAAACTTGATGTAGTAACTCCAAAAAGATAGGTCAAAAGATTAAATTTTTACAGGTTGACAATTCTCCCGCTTAAAAAAGATAATTTTGGGTCAAAAAAACGTCCAATAATTTAATAACAGCACATTTATATGTAAAAAAAGTTACTACAGCAAGTGTATATTAATTAGAAAATGTTTTAAAATTTTCATCAAATTTTAAGAAATCGTTCCCGAGTTATGGTTCCTAAGATTAACAAATTAGTTTTATTAATTTTTTCAGGGTCTTTCGTATAGGAACAATGGAAAAGAGCAGCACCAACAGCTTATTACATCGCATAAACTGTTGTACCTGTACATTGTATAATAGCAGTGTCATAATAAGTTTGAAGTTTATTAATGACTTTTTCAGTTAAACGTCATTTACCTCATAAAGTTTTTCACCTGAAAGTTTTTCTTTATTTGATGTTCATTTTCTTTACTCACACACTAACTCTCTTTTGGATGTATCCAACGCAGCGCACTATCTCTCTTTTGGATGTATCCAACGCGTTCTAATTTTTGAGCAACAACTCCATTACAGGGATCAAACACAATGTCATGAGATTTCGAATCTCCATCTCCGATAAAAAATTTGTATCGCAGTTTACGCTCTGTTTCTAACCTGAAAACACTCAACTAATGCCGCAACCTCCATTGAACCTGCTGATCCAACATGGTTTATATCACACAATATGGGTTGATTTCATGTCTCCCAATGACTACATACATGACATTATTTTGACCTGACCTGGTAAACAAGGCACTCAACTGTTTTAGAAGCAAAGACAGTAACAACACCATGTAGCGAGGAGTATCTCCGTCTCTGAAGTTGTTCTATAGCCTGATATAGTTACATCTTCGACCAAGTCTGAATTGCGTAGCTCAATGGCAGCATTATTCATTTTGTGCTATTCATTTCGTTTTTACTACTACATTATATGACGAAGATTTGTAAAATACCTTCACGACATTAACGTCGTTCACCCTTGGTTCAAGGAGAACTACAAATCGAATGCCAGGTAATAACTTCGCCAGCGACTATGCTTCAGTCGAGATTAACAAAATTTTATCTGAATTTTATAAAAGATTGATATTCCGAATTTACTGAAGATAGAGTGGCTGGTCGATTGTTTAATATTAAGACATTAATATTAAACTTCGGTAATCACCAGTCAAATCAATCATGGGAAAAAGAAATAGCACTGAGCACACCCTGCACCAGTACTAAATACCAGATGTTTGCAGCCCCAACAAAAAAGGGAATGGAAGCATTAAATGTAATTACAGCTGATGATTTAACTGTAATAATTTGAAAAGTGAATGAAAGTAAAAAAAATTCACAGCTTCGACTAGTAAATGTTGAAATTTTAGAAACTCTTTCTTTTTAACATCAGATAAAAAAGAAAAAAAAAAAAAAAAAAAAAAAAACTAAAATTTCAACCACTTCCATTAAAAAAGCATTTTCATGGTCTTAGCATCTAGAAAGTCAATTTTTTGGTGTAAATATCTAACACATATTTAAAAAAATTACATCATATATTTAAAAAGCAAACGATGGATGTTGGTTTTAAAATTGATAATTGAGCAAAGAATAAATATATTTCGCCGACGCCAGAAATAAACATCACTTTAAAAATAAAAATCGAAGGGTATTTCAAAAGTTACCATACTTTACAGTTCAAAGTTCGTAAAATAACGACTAATTTTAGAAAATGTCAATATACATTATATCTTCGACACAAGGAATTACTACATTTCATGTAATGAACAAACAATACAAATAACAGATATTTTTTTTAGGTATTCATTATTGCATTTAAAAAATAACTGTTATACATATATTCCAACCCATAGAAGAAGGAATAATGAACCAAATCCCATAAATATTGCAGCAAAGAGCGCTACCAATAATTCTTTGTATAAATCCCTTGAGAATTTCGTAGAAGTAACTTCATATCTGGATATAAAATTAGTCAAGGATAATAGCTATTTTACAAAAATTAGATGGAAGCCAAATTTGAATCAAATAGTTTCATTTGAATTTAATAGTTAAAGGGTAATTTCATTAATTCTGTCGTAGTGGTTTTTAGGAAGAAAAGTAAGGGGAAGTGTGACAACTGCATTCTTTGAAACAAATTCTAAAATTTTATAGCATATACATTTTCTTTTATTTCTTTAAAGTATAATTTTTCTGCTAGAAACAAAAACCATTTACAGGGTACTTCAGTAAACTGATTAAACCTAAAAACTTGACTATGAAAAGGATACACAAAAAACCAAGCTGTAAAGAAAATTCCAATTCCCAGGAGAACTAACGTTAGATGAGGATAAATTGCTGGATTAACAGGACTGACATACCGACTCATTTGTTCAATTCCAATCACGTCCTGAAAAAAAAAAAAAAAATATATATATATATATATATATATATGTCAATACATATTTCTAAATTTTAATATTTTTGTACACAGCCCTCAGAAAGGTAAAATATACATTAGTGCTTTATTCAGGAAAATTTACATAAAAAATCAAAAAATATATTGAAAATACATTTTAACTGCAAATTTGCTTATAACCAGGATTAAAAAATTAATTTGATTCTAGCAAGTTGCAATACAAAATCAATAATTTTTGAAGATTATTTGGTTATATACTAGGATTTTCTCATTGGTCTTCAGTGGTTTACACTAAATCAAATTACCATACAAAAGGGTGCTGTCAATCTAGATTTTTGAAAAAAAAAACAACAATAAGACATTGCTTTCAGCAATTTTATAAATATATATATTATATTTTTAATATTTTTATTCTTTAAATGGGTAAATATCCGAATCAAATGAATAGTATATCTTCTAAAATTTTTAAATTTAAAACAATCTCATGTTTTTGGGGCTGGACAAAAGATTTAAAAAACCTTCAAATTTCAGATCATAATGAAATAATGAAGTCTTTTTTTTCCTCAAATACACTCAAAGCTTAGAAGCAAATTTTTAATTGATTCAATGTGAGTAAATAAACAAGTTTTTTTGTCAAAACTATGGAATACCCGAAATTCTTCAAATGATTTTGATTGGGTTTAGGTGGCGTGAGAAATTTTGAAAAAAAAAGAAGCTTTTTAAACACTAATGCATGCAACAGAACAACTGTTGTTGTTGTAATGTATGCATAAAAAGCAAACTGTAATTTTAATATCTGTTAAATTTTCATTTTATTAATGCTTTCATTATGTACTTTTAAAAATATTTGCGTTTGTCAACTCAGGCATTTATAATTATTGAAGAGATAAAATGCATGTCATGAAAATTTTATAACTCATGACATGCGTTTTATTTCTTTAATAAATAA
>JAUZNK010096099.1:0-12183 GCA_035046665.1 Euphysa ruthae
CTTTCTAATGAAATAAAATCAATCACAAACTATAACGTATTTAAACATAAGATCAAGGAGACATTTCTTACCTCTTTTGGATATATTTTTTTTTTCTTAACTATGCTTCGGCTTAATCTGTTTTTGTGTGTGATGTTTAACGAAACCGCAATGGAAATATTGTTGTGACAGACAATTTTTGTGCCTATGCTTACCACCATTTGTTTATCTTAATTTTTGTTTTTTTCTGTTGTCTTGTAATTTTCATAGGTAATGTACATTTTTTTGTGGCAGAATAAATACTTACTTACTTTTGCTTATAGAATCTTGAACGAGAACTCTGGTATAAAAAAACGTTAATGAAAAATTAAAAACCGTAACGTAATTTCTCAAGCGTCTAAAAAAAAAAATTCTTTAAGAACCTCATAGAGGAAGAGTTACTTATTACATGAGAATTTTTTATTGCGTAATCTTTCTAAAAGTGAATATTCTCCCTAAGCTTATTTCGATAATTTTGATGTTTTTCTAAAAGAACTGACCATGCGCTAAATGGTAAAGTTTTAATTGATTTACAAGGCATAGTTTACACTTGATGCCACATAGATCGTGAAATATTAACCAGTAAACTAGAATTCATGGCCTTTTTTTATTATTTGTATAAATTTTTTTAAATACGACTTAATACAACGTAAGTCTTCAAAAATCATGCTCCAAAACTCAGTATTAGTTCCTTTAAATTTTTTTCCTCTCTGTTAACGATATATATCTTTATATATCTTTATATATATTTTTTATCTTGACAATTATCTTTGGGATTGGCTTGTTATACCTGCCACTTCAATATCCAGGTTTGTTCTGCCAATACTCAAAAATAACTTCTTATTTAAAGGTTTACATAAACAAAAAAGTTGCAGTATGCCAATTAATTTTCAAAATCCAGTAAATGATTTTAAACCTTATCTGCTTTTACGCTTAAGTAATTTGAATAAAGAACATACTAATCTGTATACCTTTTTAAAGGCATGTAAATTAGTATATTTATCTCATTGCCAATTCTAGAAACAACAGGTTAAATTTAATATAATCATTCGTGTTATCCTTTCTCAAATTAAAACGGGATTTTCTGCTGGTGAATGTTTTTGGAAGTGGACTTAAGTAGAAAGTAGTCTTATCTACTGTATGAAATGGCGTAGAATTTAGCGCCCCTTTCCAACAAAAAATTCATACATTTTTAGTAATAAAGTCAAGAATTGAATGCGTGATCTGCTAATGACATAATGTTATTATTATATCTATTTGCGGGAGGGAAAACAGATAGCAACTGTCTTAAGAATTTCTGTTTAACAAACAGAATTAATATGACAATATTTATTTTAACAAGAAGCAATTCAGCTCGAGACATATCAATGATCTTATTAAACCATCTCCCCGCCTTAATTTCTCCTTTACTATATTTCTTTAAATAATTTAATTCATTTGTTAATTTAATCTTTAGCATTAAAATCAGTACAATATAAACTTAACATATCCTTATTTCAAAGTTGGGGTTAGAGATAATATTGAGGAAAAAAATATACACCCCTAATTGTCGCAGCAAAATTTTTACCGTGTCTGCCATAAATGGAAATAAAGATTTAAAATCATATTTTGATATGAATTTCGATGCTTTACGGTCAGCTTTAAAGGGTAAAACTTTCATGATTGATTGATATCTAGGTCAAATACACTGAGGGCATTCATAGTTATAGAAAGTTTTTGATTTACTGGTTAATTTCTAGTATTAGTTATAAGCATCCACGTTCTTAAAGCACCAGATAGACTACCATAGCTTATTGCTACGTTAGTATTAGTCCGCATGCTTAAATAATAAATTTCAAATGTATCAATTCTTAATCTATTAATTTCTTGTGCTTGATAAAACAAGCTATTTTCGAATACTTGTTTAGCATATCTAATTAAACTTTTACGTCATGAACAGCAGTCGTCGTAAAAAATAATGTCAAAGAGATGTAAATTTGATGCCAGACTGGCAAAGCGATAATGCTCATTATTTATTTTAACCAATATAATCGCTGGTAAGGTCATTAAAGGGTTTTATACTGAGTATTTCAGCAAGTCAAAATATTTATTCCGATTCAATTAAATTAAATTTGTTTCTTCCTATATTTAGTGCCTATCTCGCATAATGTAGCTACGTCTAGAAAATACCAAGGTTTTACTCAGAAAACATGTTGGTATAATCATTATCGCACGAGACTTGACATAGACGCTTATAAAAAACTAAGAGCAAGTCACGATTTTATTGAGCTTTGGCAAAATAATTCTGTTTTGATTTAACAAAAATTTAGCACTGTTTAAGAAAACTGATCAGAGGATTTAATTTACTTTTTTCTATTAAATGTATTAACCTTTTTGTAGATAATTTTCCTAACAATTTTACTTAACAAAGTCTATATTTGTTTATTCACTGAATGTTTATGATTTGAAAACATCTAAATAGAGCCGAAAACAGTTGCAATAGGATTGAGAAGCTGTCGCTCTTTGAAGTTAAAGTGTTTATGGATCCACGCTTTATCTTATTTTCTAAAGTTTTATATTTATCTTACTCGCCATTTATCTTACTCGCCATTTATCTTACTCGCCATTAAGCCTGTTATATAATATAAAACTTGGTGAAACTTACCATTGAACATTTATATAATATAAGACTTGGTCAATCTATATATGCAGCTATAAAATTTATTTAGCATTAAGAGAAGATTAATTGAATACTCCACAAGAAAAAATTGTCAAGTAAAATCCAGTGATCGGGTTATCTAAAAATTTGAACCTCAAGTTCGGAGTCTATTTACGCGAGATAGGCTTTTTGTTAAATACATTGGAGGAGGTGAGCTAATAAATAGTTTTGAGACCAAATTTTAATAAAGTCTTAATATTGTTCCTCAAAGGATTAAAAAATATATTCAAAAAAATATATTGAAATCACCATTTCTTGGCCTAATTTTCTGACAAAAAGAATAAGTAAGACGTTTTTGACATTGAATCAAAATTTTTAGGTTTTTGACATTGAATCAAAATTTTTAGGCTTTTGACATTGAATCAAAATTTTTAGGCTTTTGACATAACATTTTGATGTGCTCAGAACTTGAGGACATAAGCTTTGTTTTCAGCTGGGCCATGGGGTTCAATCATAATAATGGCACCCAACCACTATAATTAAGCCCCAGGTCTTGTTACCTATTTTCTGACATAATTAGCGTGATAAGGAGCTGTAGTATTTTGATACTGAAAAAGCTGATTAGGCAATCTTATTATTAGTGGCTAGTCCTACCAAAAAGTAATACCAGCATGGAAATCTCCCATAAATAGAGGTAAAGCTCTATACATTGCTATGTAAATCTTTTAGGTATACACAATAAGGGGCTTATCCTTGAGGTTACTAAGCCTGCATATCACATACTTGGTCTACATTTAACAAATTCAAAGATAAAAACAATTTCGAAGATAAAAAAAAATTTGATCAATATATACAGGTGGCACAATGACAGAAAATCTTGCCATTGAATTCGATTAGTTTTATAATTTACGTTAGTAAGCTACGGCAAGCATAAAAACCGATGTTTAAAGCAATAAATGACAGAATTAGCATTCGCAGACTCAGCAATAGATCTTATAACAAATGATTTGCAGATTCAAAAATCAGTTTAATAAACCACCAATCATTGCAAAGGCTATTTTAACACGAACAACTTTATCAGACACAAAAAGCATTTCTGTTGATATCAAATAATACGCGACCAGCCTCTTAAGGGTAAAAAATAAATGTTTTTAAGAGAAAATAACGTATCTAGCCTCTGAACCCTCGAGAATGTTAGTCACAACAAATGACACAATTAGCATCTGAAAGTTCATCAACTGAGCAAATTCTGGAAATAAAATTATATCTCTCGTTGGTTTTTTATTTTATGAAATTTATCGGAAAAATTCTGACTAAATATGGCGTTATTTTTCTCGAGTCTTTCTTTAAGATTGGGATCTATATTATAACCAGTTAGTAGAGGAAAATGATTTCAAGCAGGTATCCCAAAACTTGAGTTGGCTAAAGCTGTGACCTCCTAGATATTAGCAACTTTAAAATGTAAGCCTTGCTCGTTTCTTATTAAAACACGTGGTTCCAAAAAAAAGCTATAAGTTTACGATAAAATATGTAAATTTAAGCTTACGTTTCAACACAGATTCTCTGCGGCTTTTATGAGGGATCCGAAAATGTGTACAGCAAGTATGTACTAATGGGAAATTAGTTATTGTAATTTTATTACAATAGGATGCGAATAATTGGGGAATAATGGAGTGGATTTTCTTTTCTTTATCTAATTTTTTTTTTGTTTCAACTCTGTTATGTTAATAGAATTTATAAGCAAGTAGACTTTTACTCATTTAATTTGTTGCATTTTGGAGACTAAAATAAAGCAATCACAACAAAAGAGAAAACGACCAAGTATGACGTTATGCCATAAATGACTTCTAATAGCTGAAGCAAACTTTCAATATAATTCAAATCTATGCTTCAAAAATCTTCTTTTTTGGTTTAAAAGCACATCTTAGCACACTTTTAAAGCACATTGTTAAAGCACAGCTTAGCACACTTTTAAAGCACACTGTTAAAGCACAGCTTAGCACACTTTTAAAGCACACTGTTAAAGCACAGCTTAGCACACTTTTATTATAAAAAAAAGAAAAAAAAAAGGAAAAGTTGTGGTAAAATCGTCACAGTTATGTTATATTCTAGTTGCTTTAGTTAATCAACTGTATTCATCAAAATTCCTTCTCTGCAGAAAAGTTTACCAAAACCAGAGGAATTGTGAAATAACAAGACAAACATTTTTTTTAAATAAATATACTATTAATAGTTTAATGTACAATCAGAAATATTTACATCTTTTCGTTTTGTTTAAAAATATTAGGAGTTTTTGAAAGAAGAAAAAGTCTGTGATCAAAAAACGTATTACCAATTAATATATTACATTCATGGTTTTTAACATTCCATCATGCACCTAAGTGAGGTCGAGAAAAATGCCACCATGCACCTAAGTGAGGTCGAGAAAAATGCCACCATGCACATAAGTGAGGGCAAAAATAATTTAAGAGAATGTTTTTAATAAATAAAATTAGAAAATGTAATAACAATAAAACTACTAAAATAATAACTTCTTTAAAGGTCAACTCTAATATGTATGGTATATAATTCAAAGAAGACTTCATTTTTGGCGAAAATAAATGTTTTTTATTAAAGTTTTAAAAAAGATTTTTTTTATTCTTTATTATTTTTACAAGAAATATTTCAACATCTAATTGCTGGTGACATTTTTCCAAATTTTAATAAATATGCGTTTTCATCAAAATGAAGTCTTCCTTGGATAATAACGACAATAATGCATTACGATAAAACAATCTTTTTAAAGTAATTAATGATACAAGGTGTTTTTAGAAAGGCGTTGTGTTGCTTTATCGAAAAATTGAAAGAATTAGTTATGGTCAAGCCACATTCAGGAAGCTCATTGTGGCAACCTGAATAGATTCACATTATGTCTAATTTCAACAACTGTATAAAACAGAATGTGTTTAACAAAATTTTAGTTATAATAATATAAAAATAATAATTCTTATAACAATATAAAAATATGCGAGAAAAAGACAAAATTTAATATCCATGAAATATGAAGAATAATCAAGCGAATAATAATAAATTATGTAATTATATTCTTAAACTTTTTTTTTAAACAGTCAATTTTCTGTGGGAAGTGATTTAAAAGCAAAAAAGCAGAAAATTTAAAAAAATAATAAAATCTTAACAAAAAAAATTAATATGAGATTATGAACGCTTGATGAAAACACAAAAGTGAACATAATTATTAGTAATCGACCAAAATATTTCAGAGCGAAATACTAGATATTTCTTTTGAATATTTGCATTAGTATTTGGTCTCCCATAAGTAGGCTTCTCATTTGAAGAAAAAATACATATAAACTCAATATATAGGTTTCTCTAATAAATATTTGAATCTAAATCTATATTTAGTTTAATAAATAATTCTAAACATTATATTATAATATTCTATGTGCACTTTAAACAACCATACGGAGTTACAATATTTTTTTCTTTACGTCTGATGACTATTATCAACTTTGAACAAGCATGAGGAACTAAGATACCCTTTCTTTTCATCTGTCGACTATCATCAACTTTGAACAAGCATAAGGAGTTACGATACCTTTTTTTCACGTCTATCGACCAGTATCAACTTTGGAGAAGCACACAAATCTATGATAATCTTATCAATTTTAACTTTTTCTTGAACAGTGAAAGTGCTTTATTTCTGTTCGTTACGTTAGTCTCCTTAAAGTCATCAAACTCGTTTATTTCGCACGAACTGTAATGGATGCTGCAGTCATTCTCGGTAACTAATCGTTCCGAGTATGTACTCAGATTGTTGTTATTATCAATGATAATTGGTTTCCATTCACTTGGTGTATTTACTAGACGCCCATGAGCAAGCGAGGAAATGTTGCGCCTTGAAGTGGGCGATGAAATGTTGCCTTTAATTGTTACATATAAGTTATCGCTAAAAATTTTTTCGTCGCTTTTTTCAAGTTTATTACAAGTAATATATCGATTATCGATAAAATGTGGCATTTTTGCGGAAGTCTTTTTCATTGTGTCTGTAGAAGACTTCTTAAAACTAGTATTTCTTGTAAGATATTTTTCCTGAGTACATTTTAAACTAACTTGAGCGTTATTTAAATTGGTTTGTTGATTCAAACTATAATCTATGTTTTTAATGTTTCCATGTGATTGCTGTGTTTGCTTCTTCCAGCGTTTCAATTTGAGATCGTTTACGGTATAATTAGCATGTTTACTATTCAGTACAACAACTCGACCACATGGTTTGGTAGTGTCAATTGAAGGTATACTTTTCGAACAAGTGTACTTTGTTAATGTTACTAAACCTGTCGTACAGTTAGATTTTGGCGAGCATGGCTCAGATTTAACTTCACGTGATATAATAGGCTTTTCACCGGCCTTCCCAGCTTTAACCCATAAAAATTCGCAGCTGTCCTCCTCATACATGATATCTCAACAAATGGATCAATATTCTTTTTTTCTTTCAGTATTAAAAAAAATGTCGTGCGACGTTATCAGTGATACCAGAAGTCCGTTCGGACGCACACGTAGAAGCCTGCTAATATAACAGAGTTATAGCTAATTAAGAATACTAAAAATGACGGTATTTTATCGATTTTTCTATCTTTATAAAACAAATGTCTCCTCAGTCAACAATAAGTTCCCTTTAATGTATACGTAGACGGAAGTAATAGTTCCTGATAGATATAATCCTGTCTTTCAAAGATAATATAGTATAGAGATAAATTATGATAAAATTATAAAATAAAGCACTCATGAGGATTTCTTCTCTTATTTATTAGTTCATACATTGAAGCATTGAAATATTTATTGTATATATTTTCATTGTTTGTTTTATTTTTTTCTTTTAGCAGAATTTTAATCACTTCTATATTTAAACACAATCTATGTCAACAAAGTGTTTTTTATGAAATAAGGTATTACGTCACATGTCACTGTATGTTTATATCGCATACAGTGCAATGAACTAGCGTATCAATGCTATGTCACTAAGTGTCAATTCGAGAAAGAAAATATTTAGGTTCGTATAAAACGTGTTTTTGTTCAGAGTTAAAGCAAAAAAAAAAAAAAAAAAACATTTATCTGTATAAACATAATTACTTAATATTTTGAAACAAATTATGTAAATAACAAAACTTTTTTTAACGAAGACTTTGTTTACCTTTGACATTTGTGACGGTATAAAAATTAAACGGCGCCACTATATTGCAGAACTTTCTCTCTTAAATTCCTACCACATATCGCTTCAACGTCAAAATCATTCAACCAAATCCTAATACTCTAAATAAAATAAATACAAAACTACTTAACTCAGGATAAGACCAATAGACTTGGGAATTCTTTTATTTTGCAAATTTCTAGAGATTACTCATTTGGATGTTTTGCAAGAAATTTAAATTAAAAGAGTCATCCGAGTCTTACGTGTCACAAACACTTCTTAAGCTATACAAGCTCTAAATTCTTGCTTACTAGGAACCTTGAAATCCTAATGACTGAGGTATTCAAGTTACTAAATACCTAATCCGTTTTTACTTGACATATTCTCTAAAAAAATTGCGCTGTAGAGTTTTCAGGCTGAATTTACCTTGAATCCGTCTCATGTCAATAAAATAATCCGTAAGGTTACAATCGGACTTTATGCTTCTTTGGACTCTAATAAAAGAAGTTTTTGTTTGGGATTCATTAGTATTTGTAATAGTATATTTATTATTTCATATAATCTTATACTTAACTATTTCATGTTATCAACATAAAATAAATTTATTAAATTAAACTGGATAAATATTAAACTATCATTATATGAAATCTAATCTGGAGTTCCTTTAATATCTACCGTAAAATGTGCTCATAATTCGATTCTCCACTTTTTCAATTTCAATTTTAAATTCGATTCCTCCACTTTTTCACATTAAATTGTTTTCTGTTGTTATAATTCGGTTAAGCAGTCTTAAAAGAATAAAATATTATACAATTTAAAATTAGTTTTACTAATAATATTTTAAATTTTACTTTTACTGCTACTACTCTTGTTAATGTTGCTACTGCTACTGCTATAGCCGTTGTTGTTGCTACTGCTACTGCTATAGCCGTTGTTGTTGCTACTGTAGCTATAAATGATGCTGCTATTTTCTGAAAAAAAATTTTTAATCTCCACTTTCTGGGATTACTCTTGAAAATTAAACATGTGAGAGAATTAAGACCTAATGATGTCTCAGACAAAAGCTTTGATTTGAGTCGTAGAGGTTTATTTTGTTTTTTTCTCTAAAAAGTTCAAATTAAAAATTTTTTATAACCTCTTAATGTTTTCGTCTCTCTTATTAAGTCTTAAATGATTTGAATAGTTTTATACATTTTTTGGTAACATAGCCAACACTGACTTGATCAACAACATCATCTTTTTTTAAATAGATAAAAACTTTTGCGTGGAAATATAAATAAAATCCAATTTCGATAAACTCATTATCTTACACAATTTTTTTAGATCATATGTCCATACTATGCTACAGGAAAGAGCTCAAGGAATGTTTTCATATTGCGATAGACAAATATTTGTTTTTAAGTTTACGAGGAAAAGAGGGATTACATAAAAAGGATACAACATAAACTGTCTAAATATTATCGAGAGCAAATGAAGTCGCATGAATATTATTTTCCGAAAGATGATTTTACCTGAGAATATAAAATTATTTTGTTTAGTTTTAGGAGTGATATTACTAAAAGTACATTTTTTTTTTTTTTAATATTTACTGTCATTCAGTTTTTAACTTTAAATTAAGCTATAAAAGGGGAAAAAGAGAAGTGAAATTTGATCCGAAAGTCATAAGCCATTCATTTTTGAATTTTCGATTAAAGCTTGGCAAATACAAATTTGGCAATAGTTTTATTGTTTATGTAATGTATGTGCGTAATGTAACCTATGCTTTGCTTAATAAGGGTAATCTTAATTTTTGAACGTTTAAAAACTTTTTCATGATAAGGTAA
This sequence comes from Euphysa ruthae, assembly GCA_035046665.1. Lineage (NCBI taxonomy): Eukaryota > Metazoa > Cnidaria > Hydrozoa > Anthoathecata > Corymorphidae > Euphysa > Euphysa ruthae. Next base: position 9,665 of record JAUZNK010096099.1, read on the forward strand.
AAACAATTTTCGAAAATTTGAAGGAAAAAATTGGAACCTACAAAACGCAAGAAGTATTCCAGAAATTGATTTTTGAGTAGCACTAGCTTAGAATTTTAGAAAAGTAACATTAATTCCTTGTCAAACTAAAAGCCATCAAATATAAACTTTCCCATATTATCAACATTTTTACTTGATTTTCATAAACTTTTAGAATTGTTTTATTCATGCCAGTTGGGCTAGAATTTCTAATTTTCTTAACATTATGTTGTTATGTTTGTATAATCTCAGATTTTAGCTGTATTGCAATTTGGATTTCACGTATACGGATTTAACTAATATGAATTTTATGAAAGATTGACCCAAAAACCCCAAATAAGGCCAAGTTTTAAAAATACATAAATTATTAGACATTTAAGATTTTATGCACTTAGTTTTCATACCAAAAAAAGTTATTTTAAAGATAGAATAAATTTTTTAAAAATCTGATATAGGTTGCCAGAAATAAAAAGAGGGGTGATTTTATTTGTAAATAAATTATTTAAAAATTTTTAGTCACCAAACATAATATTTGGTGAAGATTTAAGATTTCGGCAAAATGAGTAAAGTGAGATCATAAAGGTAAATTTTCTGGTTGAAAAGAAATATATCATCAAACATTGATTGAAGGGAAATAAGCAAAGAGTTATTTGTTTGAGGAGAAGTTAGAAGTTCCTCTTTAAATTTTTTTTTTTTTTGTGTTCTAAAGCTTTTCAAAGTAAAATACTGAAAGAAAATCTTGCTTGACCCCTAAACTAAATCTTAGAAATAGCTTTTTCCATGCTAGATTTATATGGATTATTGAAGTCTTAAAATCATGCCATATCAAAGAGTGAGTATCGTTGAAAATAAGAAAAAAAGAAAAAAAAAAAAAGCTCGAATGAAAACATAAACATCAACAAGATTTTTGATCCAATAGCCATCTCTTGAGCGTTTCTGTCAAATTTCATTCAACTGTGATCTTATACCAGCTCCAACATCAACGGAGAAAGCTGAAATAAATAAAAGGCAATTTTATCCGAAAATTCTAACAGATCGGAAGGTAGTAAGCAATACATTGTGTAAGCGGTTAATCGTTATCATTAATTAATATACAACCCTGCTCGATCTATATCACATGCCAAAACAATTATTAGCTACGTCATAAATAAAATCCCATTCATACTTGATTTCTCGTTGTTTTGTGGTCTTATATTTTGATTAGTTTTCCATTTTGTATTTATCTGAAATGAAAAGAAGAGGATGTCCGTTTGCTTAGAGGCTTACTACACGCCAGTATTTCTATTCATGAGAATCCGGATTTAAAACGTAATGTTAATTTAACAGATATAATGTAAAAATATTTTTAAACATGATACCGCGTTGTGAAATAAGATTTTTCAATCTAATCCTAATAAATAGAAAGGATACGAGAAAAGAAACATAACATTACGAAACACAGTAAATTTATACAATTATATATGCAATACAGGATTAGTAGAGGGTGTGGAATCTGTATTTAAATAGTTTATGCTTCGTTGCGACTTTTTTTATGTCATTTCTATGCGTAAATATTGCTGGTGTAAGTAGAATAGGTTCAAAATTTTTGTTATCGCTGGGAAATGAACAAGGAGTAAATTAACGAAAATAAAATTGTTTTAGAACAGCAAAAGTTCTTTGAATTACAATAACGACTATTACACTTAGAGTTTAGCTTGAATAAATAAAATTTTTTCATCCACTCACTGTTTATTGACACTAAATTATCGACATGATTAAAGTCACATATTTTATGCTTTTCTACCATGATTGAACATTTTTCATCATTTTGATCGTTGCAAAAACTTAGTTTGGATCTAGTTTTATGACAAGCAAACTTTTGGCTGGTTATAGGCGCAAACCTAAAACTCTGAAGAAAACTCCAATACTTTGTGCACACCCCTAAACTCACCTTATAAGCAAACATTATAAGTTTAATATTAAAATTTAATAAAAAATAATAAATAATAAATATTAAAAAATTTTAATATTATATAATATTATAAAAAGTTTAGCAAAATTTTAAACATGTCAATAAATATTTTTTTTGAAATGTTTTTAATTCGACGACTTTAGCCCCCATGTTGAATATATGATGAATATGTGATGTTGAATAGTTCTTTTACCCTTTTTCCTTTATAATTTCCACGCATTATTTGATAAAAATTGTGCATGACGTGCACAATTTAAGAAAAAAGAAATTAACATGAAATGAACTGTAAATAACTAAAAGTTAAACTTATGATCTCTCAAATGTTGAAGATACTTTCAAAAAGTTATAACTATGGATATTATGATTACAGAAAAAATCAGATTTCTTCACAATAGTTTTATTGATGGATTTACTGATTACAACTGAAAGAATGTGCAAAAATAGATTAGATCACATTACCAACATTTTTTCGAAAGTATTTATGTATGTATGTATGTATGTATGTATGTATGTATGTATGTATGTATGTATGTATGTATGTATGTATGTA
>JAUZNK010096110.1:0-12182 GCA_035046665.1 Euphysa ruthae
AATTACTATTTAAAATTCATGAAATGGATAAAATTATTCGTCGGCTATAATTTTCCTCACTTCGAAAAAAATTCGTTACTTTTAGCCGACAAACTTTTTACCGATAAAGCATTCGATATTGGATAAGTACAGATAGCATGCATTGACAAATCTTGTCTCGACATGAAACTTGTATCATGTCTGGTATTCAAATATCTGAATACCTAGTTACAAAATCTTCACCAGAAACATTGAAAATGTCGTTTCGGTGGTAAATTTTAACCATACTTAAAATGCGCAAATTTTTTTCCTGATATTACGTATTATTAGCTACAAGCTTGCTCTACACTATCAAAAATAATTTAACCGAAAATTTGATGACTAATAAGTTAACTACAAATTTATTAACTCTTACTTTGATAATACTTTTACACGTAATCTTTTGGTTAACAACACATTTAATTGAACCGCTGAATTATCTCGCTAATTATGTGCTGATTTATGTTGTTGATTTATGCCGCTGTTTTCCGTTAACTAATTTTTTTAACGGCTGAAGGTTTCAATTGGAAAAAGCATTTACTCAAAATGTTTGTACAAAAACACTTTAGAAACGTTTGTAAAAAAACACTTTTGAAACGTTTGTAAAACACACTTTAGAAAATAATTTACAAGAGAGAAATTTGTTTTTTATCGACACTTCAATAATTATATCATAATTGTAAAAAATTGCAGTGACAGATTGTTGTCAAGCAAGTTGTTTTATTATTGCTCGCTTCTATTTATTTTTGCGGAAGGAAAGAAGCAAGCGTAGGAGCTTTGCAGCTGGAGCTCATTTGGCAAAAACGCGAAAAGTTCTCTATAGTAGGGAAGGTTTTATTTTGCTGACTCCGCAGATTTTTGATTTTATAATTCGGGCCAAAATTCGGCCCAAAATTCGTGCCTAAAATTGTGCTTTTTTCGTATTTTGTCTCGTCTTCCCATGTTGTTGTTAATAATATTTGAACAGGAGAGAATAACTCAATCGAGAAAATATTTTCTCACCTCCCCATTTCTTTGTTAATATTATTTGAGCAGCAGAAAATAATTCAATCGAGTTAATAACATATGATAGATATCATTGTTGTTAGTTACCAAATCAAAACCAAATCAAAATTAATTTCAACACTGTCCACAGAGAGTTTTATTTAAGCGTTTAACAAAAGAATCAAACATTCCATTCGAATGTAAACATCAAAATTTTTAATATTTAATTTCGTGTCTTCAAACAAAGGGAGGTACATAAACTGTAAGTTAATATTAAATTCATTTTAAATTGAAATAATTTTATTCAAAAAAAATATTTTTCTTTCACTATTTATGCGAAATATACCACGAAATCAATTTTTTTTTTTTTTTTGTATAATCTGTTCTTCCAATAGATCAAAATCAAATAAAAAGTAACTTCAATTATGTCGAAAGAAAATTTATTTCTGTTTAGTCACAGCTTTATTGCATATTAATCACTGGTAGAGCAAGAAAATTTGTTGTTTGTTGAATTCTGTAGCAGTTTTCTTCTATTATCGATTACCATTTACTATTTTTAGCTTTGGCTCGCCAACAAGCTTGCCATGCTTTCGTAAATGTTAATATATCGATGTTTCTACAGTAAGTGGCTGCTCATGCTAGAAATGTTGAGTACTGAAAGTTGCTTATAATATAAGCTGGCCAGCACTGGTTGCTTATAAAAAATAATTAGTCTACGATATTTGCAGCAATTTTCCCTGCTATATCTAGTGTAAAATGTAACGAATTTGGTGCTATTTTTTTTTTGCAATGAAAGATTTGATTGCAAAAGCCTAAGAGAACTTTCTGAACCTTATCAACTTCATAACATTTTTGTTTTAAAATAATCTACATTTCCCAATAAAATGATTTAATAGCGTACAGTTATAATGGTTGCGAAAAGCAAAGTTACATCGCATAGCCATGGAAATGTAGTTGGTCGGTCGTAGCCGAATGTAGTAGGTTGGTGGTAGCCGAAAATTTTTTCAATGTTTTATACTTAAAAAAGAAATTAAAATCAAAGTTAATATTAATTTATATTTCTTTTTTTTTTGCATGTTATCAAGTTTTTATTTCATTGCTTTTTTTTTTTTTTTTTTGTTTTTCTTTTTTTGCGGATGTATTGGATAATAACGCTGTTTAAAATTTACACCTAAATTACCCTTTTTTTTTTACATAAACTAGAGGACTTTTATAGAGGCACAAGCCAAAAATACTGACACAGGTTTTAATGCAGTTGCTATATTTACATTTTTCTGTTGTTTTGTATGATAACAAACAAAATATTAATGTTTTTTATGTCGCTAGAAATAAAAACGGATAAAGAAAAACCATAAGTTCTTGGTCTAAAACTGGTCCCATTAAGTATGGATTGTTTTTAACTCAATTCAAGCTGTTTCTTCGATCTCTTCAGCAGTGTGTTTGGATCAGTTTCCTTTAAACTATGGAATGTTCAAATTTACTTACTACCTATTAAAAAAAGTATGTTGAAATTTACTGCTTATGAAAAATGCTGAAGATATCAAAAAATTTTCAAAACTTCGGTCAGCCATCACAATGTCACCAAATTTTAACAAATCAAGAGGTCCTGAGTTTAACGTTATTTCTTAATCTGAAACTTGTGCAGACCATATAGCTTTCAACCAAAGGTGATATTACCATTCTGAGTTATGCCCACTAAAGCTTTCCGATTGAGGTGATGAACAGCTTCTTGTGATGAATGTGGAAAAATAACAAAAGGTTTAAAATACAAAGAGTTTACCGTACTGTGAGTAAACGTGATAAATGAGCAGGAGAAACAAAAAATCTTTTATTTAGATTAAATTTAAACAGTCCTACTTTTACTCAAAAACAATAAAAAAGTCATCAACAAGCTTAAACATGCGTTTAAGACTATAAAATATCTTCCTTTTTAAGTGAAAATGATTTATTTCCTTTCCAGCATTAAATTTTTCTAGCTTTTGGTTTTAGATATCTAAAAATACGCGTAATTTGTAAATCCTAATGAGGCTTATGAACAAATAAAGGCTCAGTTTGGGTTGAAAATTCACGAGAATTTTTTTGCTTGACAAAACCAGAAAACGCTTACTAGACTTTTTTGGATAAATTAATATGGGTTATATGGGTTTTGCCGAGCACGTCGAATCAAAGAATATAGGTTTTTGTTTGACAAAAAATTGTATTTTATGACGCTTGCCAGCCTTTTTTTTTAAAAAAGCAAAGAATTTAGATAAGATTATCAACATTTTTGCCCGTCATCAAAGTAAAAAAAGCTGGGCGACTCATCCTTAGCTTTTAAAGACTAGTTTAACAATGCGCAAATAACCTAATAGGAAATAAACTTCGAGCCAGGTTTTCGTATGACGATGATCTTAGTACTTAGTTTATATCGCAAGTTATTTACAATTTATATTTCTCATGAATTCTTAATTTTTGGCTTTAGCGTGAGACGAGAAAAAAAATACTTGATAATTCACTTAATTATAATGATCATTTTATTCAGTCTGTAGTAATTAAATTTGGGATATGTATGCCAAATACCTAAAAAAAAAAAGAGTCAAAAAACAAGAATTTTTTTACAATTAATTACCTAGTAAAAAAAATTGATATGCGAATGTTAGTGAAATCTCTATTGTCACAAATATTTCCATTTAAAACATTGAACAATTAAGAAAACTTGTTGCTCATTTCGATAATAGCAATATTTCGTCAGAACCTTCGTTATTGATGAACAAAAGAATGCGTCATTGAATAAACCAATTTACAGTGGTTTTTTAACGTCGGAATTTTTAACAATTTTGATTGGCATCATAATCGGGCCCTAAGACACGAAAATTATAGTTTGGTAGCTAAGTTTTAGATATGCTTTGTTGGCACCCAAGCCTGAAAACTGTATCAATACTTACCAACTAGAAGTCTTAAACATTCTAAATTAGCCTTAAACTAATCGTCGTTATGTCAAAATTGGCCGAAGTGTTTTGAGCTTAGATCTTTATCTATAGACTTAGAATTATAGAAAAAGAGTATTGAGTCGATAAGTAAAAATTGAAATTTTATCTTCGTAAGAAAATGTTCATTCTTTCTTCGTACTTTTCAACAAACTCATTTCCAATTTCGATCAAATCGATCTTGTCGGTAACTTCCTGTAAGTATATAGGATGATGAGGGAATTAAATCGCTTAGCATTTGCCAGAGATCGTTTCCATGTTTTGATATTGCGGCCATTTGAAAACAATCTTCCCGGTTGCGTATTTGTAGATGGGATAACTAGCACTAGTCGGCAGATTCTTATGGTGTTTGGAATTAACAGCTTCTTTTTCTTGTCTCGACATTTAAACATTATGTCATGTAAAGTTTGTGGGAATCTTCCTCGAACACATGAAGGAAAGTAGGAAACTTTGATTCAAGTGCGTTGATATCAACTTCATTAAAATAAGATCTCCTCGAGGTTTGAATAAACATGAAAACTGAGTTGATCAAACCGCTCTTTGATAGCAGTTATTATGTGATCCAAAGTATCAAAGTAAACTTGGTGATATTTTTCTTCAACAGGTAGCTACTGGATGTGTGTTTCACTGGCTTTTTCTTGCCCATCCTAAAAATGCAAAATTGAATAATTGGGACACTTCCTCGTCTTCTTTAATTTGAGTTGACCCAATGGTAGCTTTTCTCCTTTATTGCTGAAAAGCTCGTAAAGCATTTCGAATTATTCTTATGTTCACATTTGATTTAGAGTTTTCAGCACTAAAATTACTAGGTTGTGAGCACTGATAGCTGAAAATTATTTTGAATGGAGCGTTTTGGATAAGTTATCAGTTGTAGAAACTAGAAGATGCCCTAGACATAACCCAAAGAAAAATTAAAATTTGTACATTAGACTCTGACTACCTTTGATCCAAACCTTCATTTCATATTGTAACGCACCTTCAACCAATAAAACAAACACTTCAAAGTCTCATCAACGCTTCATAACTTAACCCGATCTTCTCCAAATATTTGGTTTTCACTGTCTATCTTGTTACACATAGTTTATCTAATGAGGGAACCGGATCTTAATCTCTAGATACTTCTTCGTCCATTTAACCCATTTTAGCAACGATACCCCCGAGTACATTTTATCTCTTTGGAGAATATTTGACAAGGACGCATATTTCTCCGACTGTCTCTAAAACTTCAGTAAGGATTTTTTTCACTTTCAGGAAGGTGTTCTTGATTTAAAGGCTTAATGAATTTGCATGACAACTGATTGGTCATGTATTTAGCGCAAACTTTAGTATTTTTGAAACAATCCCTGATTTTTCCCCCAGCATTTTACACTTCCCATCATACCATAGACCTCGGAAACTTGACAGAGGCAGCTGCATCCGTACCAATGCATCTTTGATAGCGATTATGATTCAATCTTGATATTAGGATATTCATAAAATCCTAGGAAGTTTTCAGATTCCTTAAGATCGTTATTTACGGCAGTCAGCATGTATATGCTTATGATTCAATTTAACTGAAATATCATTTGGTCGATATTGTGCAATCTTGTGGTACTTTCCCATCAGCAGTAGTAATTGATGAAAATTGTCACTATTGTCATTACTCCCGAAAAAAGAAATACCTTGACGAGAAAGAAATTGAACACTTACCATTACCTTGATGAAATATTTGCTTTTTCAATCAGGTTTGTTTTGAGGTTTTCAGAAATTATATCACTATCATCATCACATCTCGGAACTTATAGGATTTGGTAGTTGTGTATATTCTGCTTTGCTCTTGATCCTCAAAACGTTTTGGCGCTTTCTCCCAAGAAATCCTGTGTTCATGCATATAAGTTCCTTATTCTGCTCGCCACTGAGATATCGTTTTTGTCAGCATTAGCACAAAGAAAACAAACTACTGAGTTAAACCAATGGAGTTGGCAGAATCTATGATGTTTGCTTACAGCTGTCTTAAGAAATACAAAATTTTCGAGAAGATGCCAGCATTATTCTTCTTTGATTTTTTTAGCGATGATGAAAAATCACAACTCTTTCTTCCTTTCGATTCTTTTAATCACTTTTCGAAAAAAAATCTGTCATCTTCTTACTAGCCATTTTCTCTCTTACACAACACACGTTTTACTACTGGACAGTTTTTCAATTGATGGTAGATCCACATCTTTTCTCGCTTTATGTAAAAGAATGTAACCAATTTCATCACAAGTTATAATGACAGCTTTTCGTTACAAACCCTTTTCCAATAAATTAATAACTACCTTTTTTTTTTTTTTTTTTTACTTGGCACAAATAATAAATGATTTGAAGAAAATAGATTTTATTTTCAATCCAAAAGCTTAGATTTCGAACTCAAACTGTGAAATTCCAAAAGAATTTCAGTTAGAAGTGGAACCTGACCTAATCCTGTATGAATGTGTGTAAAATAGGCCAGTTGGATTCAAAGGATGGCTGCTCATTAAATTAAATCTTTGATAATTTTTTCTCAATCAGAATTATTGGACAAAAATTATGATCTGGCTTTTTTCTTTTCTTTTTTAAACAGTTATCCAACAAAAAATCAAAAAACGATTTTTGCTTTCTAATTATAAAACAAAAGATTTGTTTAAAAATTCTTACTATAATTATTTGATTGATAATTATTGTTTATATTAAAATTCCTCAAATTCTATTTGATAATAAAAAAATTTACTTTTAAAATTCTTTTTAATTTGCCACACCAGACATATTTAATTCACTTACTGAATTATTTAACATCTAATCTCATCCATGGCCTTATCATATAAAAGGATAATTTCTCATCGAAAAACATGCTTAGATTAAAAAACTTCAACTAACTATAATCACATGAAAATTGCGTCGTCGTGAGACGACGTCATGTCGTAATTTCATTTTATTAATATCATATTATTATACAGCTTGATTATTTATTAATATTGGAGCGAACACCCTTTTCAGTATTAATACATAAACTAATATATATTAATAATAATATTAATAACAATGATTAACTAATATATATTAACGCTTTTTCTTTTTTTTCAGAGAGATATTTTTAAAAATTTTTCTTGTAAAATGTAAGAAATTACGACTAGTCTTTTATGTGGTTTATTGTTTATAACTGTTGATGTAATATCATATAAATGTCATATTAATCGACTGAAACTATAAAGGCATAGATTATATGTTGTTATTTTCGATTATTGCATTCGAAATAAGGCGCCGTTTATACCAAATTGTGGTGTTAACCAGTGCTTCTTTAAAATCAAGCTTGTCTTTTTTTGCAAAATATTTTTTTCTTATTTAATAGGCATGCTTTTCTGTGTGATTTGTTTTGCGTCAAGCCTACAACTTGTCAAGGTTACTCAAAAAAATTTAGCTCTGTTGATCAAATATAGTAAGTTACGTAATGATCCTGGCGTTACTGAGCGGCTAGAGTCACCCTCGGAAAGAAGTATCCATTATTCTAAATCAAATGCTCATTCGTCTAACAGCAGTAGTTTGTAGAGAAGAGGGCGTTGACAAATATTTTGAATTCGAACTAACAACGAATCCATTGTCAATTTTCCAAGACTTTTCCAAATCGTGCACATACCTGGAACTCTGCAATTATTATTTACAGGGAAAGTTATATGGTTAGTGTACTGCCATTTTCGATGTTTATGAAGGTAGCTCTACCAAAGATCATGAACACAAAAAACTTCGACACTTGATATTAAACTTAATAATAAATCAAAATCACGTAACAAGAGAGAATAATTTTTGTACGAATAAAACCCAACTTATTCCTATGTTGAATAAACACCTTCTAGAAGATCACCAAGATGTTGTAAAAGATGAATTTTTCGCGTTATTGCCAAATGAGCTCCAGCTGCAAAAAAAGTTTGATTCTTATCTCATAATTTTTTAGTTTTAAATTACATTTATAAAAATTTGATGATTTTTGGGTGTTTCAACCTTACATCACATTTATACATACTATAAGTATAATGTTGTTTCTAACAGAGAAAAAAATAACTCTTTAATACAACCAGAGGCGTTTTTACTCCCTCGTAAGTAATCCCAGTCTGAGGTACTTTATACCTAAGTGGTGAAAGGTTTTCTGTGTAAACTTATATATTTGGGCAACTCTTAAAAAATATCAGCTTTGCAACGATTTGTTTCTAGTTAACATTCCTAACATTAGACAAATTTGAATTTTATACTAAAACGAAAAATATTCAAATTTATTTCATTTGAGGCTGAGATAGGTAAAAAGAAGCTTTTACTTACTTCTTCCTCTTTTCTTTTAACTTTGATGTTAAATTTAAAATATACGCCTTTATTATCTTAAGATTAATATATTAAACAAAACATTTAAATGTTCAGGTAATTAAAACGCACACGATCCAGTATGTTTTATAGCATAAATGGAATAAATTTTGTTGGATGATTTGTTTTTTTGATTAAATTTTACTTTACGTGGGAGCCAAACTTTAGATTCATAATTAACGTTTTTAAACACATATAATCACTTGCGTAAGCAAAAAGACTAGCTTTGCATCTGGAGCTCATTTGACAGTAACGTGAAAAATTCACTATAGTAAAGAAGCTTTTTATTTTGTTGACTCCGCCGAAAATTCGGGCCAAAATTCGTGCCTATTTTTTTCACAATTTGTCTCGCCTACCTATTTCTGTATTATTAATATTTGAACATTAAAGAATAATTCAATCGAGACATTATAGATACTGTATCTGTTGTTAGTTACCAAAACCAAATCAAAATGCTGTATCTAAATTTCAATAATGTCGAAAGAGAGTTTTATTTAAACGTTTATAAACAAAATCATATATATTCCATTCGAATGTTCTTAAACATCTGTTTTAACATTTAATTTCGGGTCTTTAAACAAAAATGTGTGTTTTACGAACAATAAATTAAATTAAAACGTTGCATTAAGTCATTCATTTTAAATTGAAATATATTTTAAATTATAACCAATACTTTTTATTTCACTATATCTATACCATATGCCAAAAAATCTTTTTTTTTTCTTTTTTTTTTTTTTTTGTCAAATCTCTTCTTGCAATAGATCAAAATCAAATTAAAGTTAATTTCAATACAGGGAATTTATTTCTATTTACAGCTTCATTGTATGCTAATCACTGGCAGCGTATGGAAATTTGTTGTTTATTGAACTGTGTTGCATTTTTCATCTATCATCAATTACCACATACCATTTTAAACTTTGGCTTGCCATGCTTTTGCATGGAAAGGCCTGGTCAGAGCATCAAGTCAGGAAAACAACCACAATTTTAACGTTTTCTACTTGAATTTTTAAAACAATGAAAGAAAAATCAAATCAAATGCATCATTTTTGGACGTTAAAGAATGAAATAAGTTTTAAAAAAAAGTAAGAATGTTTATAAAACCAAAAAAAATATTAAGCCTTAGTTATAACTTTCGTTTCTTTTCAAAAAAAGACAATGATATCCAAAAATTTGGTTGGTACTTAGTTTCGCAAAGAATTTACGTACTAGAAAAATAAATATACTTAACTGTGTTGTATGAATTGATTAGTTCTTCTCTATAATCTTTATTAAAAAACTCATTTCCAATCCAAGCATTAGCAGAGCACGGGACGTCCTTGTGTTACTTTAAACTGGCTCTGACCTACTTTTTGGCCCTTTGCTGACTTTATTCAATTAGCAGTAATTAATCAGTCTGAATGATGAAGTTTTCAGAACTGAAAGACATATGCGCATTTTTTCCATATACTACACATAACCTATCTGGCTAAGCAACGCAGTATATCAACTTGGAACTTAAGTAAGCATTGGTCCTCCTATAAAGACACTAATCACAAATAAAAATTCCAGAACAATTTTTCATATGGAACGAATCAGATGTAATCCTTACTAAATTAATAAGCTTTTGCAAATTTCAAGTTTTAAACTTTCAGTGTTTCAGTGAAGCGGGTATTGTTTCTAAGATCTTCGTTTTATAATGCGTTAAGGATATATCAAGAACATCTAAAAGCTTGCTGTAAAACTTTCTTGGTTATGTAAAACAACATGGCTGATTTTAAATACGTTCTTGAATGACAGTTATTTTCTTTTGGTAATCCAGTTATTTTGGATAATTTTGAATTAATCAACTTAATCATTCATGCACAAGAAAAACATAAAAAGAGGCTGACTAAAAAACATTTCTAACGATATTTTACATACCTCGAAATAATCTGAGTTTTCCTGCCACAGGGTATTTCACAAAAAAATAACCATAATGTCGGAATTCTATAAAATTTTCTACCGTAACATTATGAGGAATTTGTAAAAGGTTTAAATAAACTTTTCAGTTTTCAAGGAAGTGGTACACTAATACATGAAAAATCTTTATTTTTGATTTTATTAAACTTTTAATATGATTAGAGCAAAAAACCAGCCTAAAAAAGATTTTTATAAATTATAATAATTATGCGCATAATTAATTAGGCGTAAACGGCAAGAATTAATAATAAATAATACTGCACTGGGTGAGTATGTAAAATTTAGGATCAATATCATATTCGGTTCCTGAGAAAAACCTTCCACCTTCCACCAGCCCAAAATAAAACGTTTTTAGAAAACAGCTATTTAAACAATATTACTTAAAATATTCACCATAAACAGTTCCCTCTACATCTTCATTTTGGTCACAAAATCCTTTTCATATCGCTCTTAACTTTTTTCGTCCTAACTTGACAGGTGTGCTACATTGATTTTCCGTTTTATTGACGTGTTCGGAATTCTTTCGTAAATAACAGCTACTGTTGACACCAACATCCATTTGTAAATTGGAGAACAATTCCTCTAAAAAATATTGACCATCAATAAAATGTATAACACCTGGCTTAACTCCTAGAGTAAGTTGTATTCTCTCAACAAAAATATGTTTTTTTGGACATCGCTTCCAAATTATCTGATTCATTGACTCGTTTGGGTTCTTTGTTTTGCCGTGTATTTTGAGAAGTTTATCGTCACAGAAGTCTTTAAATATTAATTTGATAACACCTTAAACAGCAGCGGGTATATCACAAACAGCTGCTGGTATCGCTATAATTTCTTTATAAGATGATTTTCCAGTTAATTTGTCAGCCTGGCACAGCCGTTTCGAGTTGTTAGCTTCAAGTGAATGCACAAAAACAAAAACGTCAGTGATTGGTTCATTCAACAAAAACGAGTTTCCAGATACGCACGTGATCTCAACCACGATTAATAACACCGAAAACGTGATAAAATGTGGGGTTAGTTAATGTAAAAAAGATTCACTGTTCCTGGACTAATTTTTTTTGAAAATTTACGTTGGCTCTTCCATACATGGATTGGAACACTCTTTAAATTACAGAATTTAAGCAAAAAAAATTTTACGCTTCAGTTGAAGTTAATTCAGCAACAGCGGCAGCCACTGCAACTGTATCAGGAGTTCTTACCAATATTCATATAAGTTGATTCAAAATGTTTGTAACGGCATGTCAAATGATTAATATCACATTCTGTATCCACTTCAGCACTTCATGTAACTTAACACAAAACGCACAAACGTTATTTAGAATAAATACATCAAAGATACGTATGAAAACATTCAGCAGTATAATGACTTCATTCCAATTCGCTTCGTCGATATTTTGGTTTTGATAATTACGTTTTGAATTGAATTTTCAACTGTGTAATGACTTCCTTAGGCTGACCGGAAAATTTTCCCGAAGAATTGCCGCCAGTAAATACTGCTGGAAGATTGTCCCCCGAAAAATCGTCTCCCTGAATATTGCCCCCTGGAAGATTGCCCCCTTTAATTGCCTAAAAAGGTAAAAACGGCTTTTGTTTTTTACAGTTACTTTTTACGTTTATTTATTTAAAACGAATGATTTTATAGGTTCTTTCAACTTTGTTCAAACAATTTGACAATATTTCTAATTTATCTTATCGTGAATTTGTTTTGATTAATTTAAATGTTAGCGCCCTATCAATTGTAAATCTAACAACTAAATCAATTTTTACACAGATATATCTAAAAATAATGTTTTAAAATTGTTCTTATTTACCTAACTGTATAATTTCAGTCAAAGCACGGAAACCTCGTAAGACCATTAGGGTCTTATCATCGAGAACCGATAAACTGCCTGACTTTGCTTTTAAGACTATTGGATAAACACTGCT
>JAUZNK010096121.1:0-46107 GCA_035046665.1 Euphysa ruthae
GGCAGGATGTGTAAAGTTGGCTCGTAAAGGCTATCTTTCTTGAATATGCGTAATAATTACCCTCCTTGACCATATATGATTTATATTTTTGAAAAAAAAAGGTGTTTACCAAGATCAAGCTCCAACATTCGTATCAAATTAAAGTTTGGAAAGTTTTTTCTCACTGAAGTTGTTTCAGTCCTGAAATTTTTTCAATTTTACTAAATTTTACATTCCTTATCAGAAATATTTTTTGATTTTTGCATTCTTTTGAATCGTTTTCATATGATTTGGATTATCTTATATTACTTAATGATAATTTTTTGTGTATAATTTTCTTGTTCTAATAACAAATTAGCTTTTTGGAAATTTTGATCTTGATCTATTTGGTTCTTAGAATCTTTTGGTTAATCAAATCTTGTGCAAGACCACTCAAGGTTATTTTGTTCCAAGAACGACAATAAATCTTACGAGCCGAGGTATGCGAGGAATATGATTATAAATTATCTTTTTTATGCCGAAAGTAACATTCATATTTAGTTGTATTTTGTAATGAATAATTTTTCCTTTGGATAGAGTTATCTTTTTTTATTAATGAATTTATATTTAGATCTATGATTCAAGTGGCTTGGGAAGTTCGTTTGCTAATGTTGATCAACTCCCTGATCAAGTTGCGATAGGTGAATCAGTTGAACTGATAGCAACAGACGCTAATGTAGCTACATATGGCTTTGTGACCAATGGAAGATTCACTCTTCTGAACACAACCAATTTTCAAACAGTGTTACCATTCCCTGGGCAATACCTATTTGTCACTGAACCAAATGGTTAGTAATTATTGAACAAATTAAACCAATTGATTTTATTTATAATGGTAATAAAAGAAGAAAAAAAGATAAGTGATTCAGAGTATTGTGGAGTTTAATTTTATCTCTAAGATTCTTTTACCCAAAATGTGTAGTTAATAATGGTTATAAATAGAAAACTTAATTATAAAAAGTTTTTAGTTTCAATGGCAAGTTTGTAAAACTATGTTAATTTTTGCACTATTTAAACGGACATCATTATCACCATCACAAAGATTTGCTAATACCTGCTTTTACAGCAAAAATTTAAGAAAAATCAGTTTTTACTTTTAAAGTCCTAATATTCTTGCACATAAGCAGAGTTGGCACAGTGGTAGGACATTTGACCACACAAAGAAAGTTCATGAGTTTGACTCCCACCTCTGGCAGAAATTTCCTTTTCAATTTATCTCTGAGTTTCTGAGCAAAACTCATTGTGGAATGCAACGCTAGCTCAATTTGGTCAGGTTATATGGTTGAGCAAATTTCTTAGGCACAAATGGGCGTTCTAAATATTCCAAGGTCTACCATGTGGGCCTTTCTGGAAACATTGTCTTGCCAATTTGTTGGTTCCCCACGTTAAATATAACATTCTCTCTCATGTAGCAGGTGAATCTAAGCATTTAATGAAGTATTGAGGCAATTTTTTTACAGCTAGAGCCCTATTTTATTTCCAACCTACTTAAGTTAATTTTTAATTTGCAGTCTTTCTTATCGATGCTCTAGAAGACTTGCCACAAAAGGCTAACAACTAGCTTCAAGCTCAGTGAATTGCCTGCACCAGAACTCAAACTGGTATTTGCAACAATTTGTAGAACAGTAGTTTTACTTAAGTTTTTCTGGCGTTTATCTATTTTGGAAGAGTTCAAAAAAAAAGAATGGCTGATGACAGTGACAGATTTTAATGTAACATTTAATGACCATAGTTTACCTTAAGAAAGAAGTATCATTGATTAATTAAGAGAAATAAGCGATGATTTGGGAATAATTATGAAAAGCATACAAATGATATTGTTTTTAAAGTATTCGCTACTAAAATTAAAAGAAAAATACTGTAAATTTAGTTAAATGATTTTTTTTGAATATTAATGCTGACTGTTTAATTTCAATGCAATAAGTGATTTGTGATTTATTATATATTTATTCATTATTTATTATTTATATATATTTAAAACTGGTTGTGAATTTTAATTTGGATATCCAAATGAAATATAAAGTTTTTACTGCTCATAAAATTCATAAAAAATTAAAATGCTTTTGACCAACATTCTGCCATAAATTCTTTTACGGAGGCCTGGGACCAATTTATGGACCAAGAATGGCCTAAGATCATCAATTCTTTAATTTTTCTCAATTAAGTTACCCTCATGCTAAAATTTCGAATTATTAATATATTATTAATTATTATTATTATTTATATTATTATTATTATTATTATTAATATGTTATATTTGAATTATGTTATTTGATATAATAAGTTAATGCAGCATGATTCATCAATTTAATTAAAAACTAATAACATATCAATTTTTTAATTTAGAAAATTTATATTTGTTTTATAATTTTATTCGTTTTATATAAATAATATATAAATATAAATAATATATAAATAATATAATTTATGGACGTGTCAAATAGATATAAGTATTGTGATATATGATGTATAATGTTGATCTTCTGAAAAAAATTTTGGGTGAATCCAAATAGGCCCAAAAATTGGCATTTTCTTGTCTCTTTTTAAGTTGTTCTTAAAATATTAGATTTATCGTTTTGAAATATTTGTAATATGTTTGGTTGGTTGGCCATCTTGAAATTCTTTTTAGGTGCCTTTTAAAAGTACTGTTGAACTGAGCTACAATTTTAGATTATGTTAAGAAATATTTTTTTAGTTCCTCATTGCTGAACTTATTAAAGTTATTGATCCAATTTTTTTCTAAAATAGCTCAAAATATTAAAATATTTAAGATTTGAACGCCTAATCCTTGGAGATGTGATTGGCGTAATTCACCTTTTAGTTTGTTTTGTAATTCACTCTGAGATTCCTTATTCCTAATTATGCCACTAATAGCAATTACATACATACCAGGGAAAATGAGCTCTAGGAAATAAGTTTGGAACAGGGCTGCAAATAAGCATTGGTCAATGTCCAATAGGATTAGTGGTTTGTCTGTTTCAAATCGTTTTCTCTCAGAAATGGTAAAGACTGGAGAACTCATTTAAATCATGATAGAAATAACAAATAAATAAAAGTTATAAAATTAATTCTTCCTAACTTAATAGAGTAACATAAACACAAGATGGTATGTGGAACGCGATTTATTTTAACCAAAATATATGAAAATATTTTACACGAATAAAATAGTGAGATACGGGACTTAGTATTGGTGTAAATGACTTTTTTAAGGCTTGTTTACATTAAGTAAAGTTTCTTCTTGATTCATAATTATAGAACCAACAGAGGATATGTATGGAAAAATATTATTATAATAAAGATAAAATAAATGTGTATAAAAAATTTGACATAATTTATTTAACATTATTCCATTTATGAAAAAATAAAGCTGCTAACCGATAATTCACAAAAATCACTTTGTTTATAGCTTTATCCAAGGTAGTTTTAAAAGATTAGAAAAAAAATTTGATTTTTATCAAAGAAATAATACATATTTCTTTTGTCTAGCTGCCTTCTTGAAACTTAATCATTTAATCAAAATAACACTACATATTTTTTCAATTTATATATAT
This sequence comes from Euphysa ruthae, assembly GCA_035046665.1. Classification (NCBI taxonomy): domain Eukaryota; kingdom Metazoa; phylum Cnidaria; class Hydrozoa; order Anthoathecata; family Corymorphidae; genus Euphysa; species Euphysa ruthae. The sequence goes on from JAUZNK010096121.1 coordinate 3,570, forward strand.
ATATATATATATATATTTACATTTTTTTTAAATATTTTGCAAAAGAATGATACATATTTTTTTCTGTCAAACCATATCCAGGCCAGTAACCAATAATTCAGTCATGTTTAGATATATTTCTCAGAATAATTTTGATATGAAAGAATATTTGGGTCTCGCCCGTAGGTCTCTTTTAAATTATATTACTGTTCTATTGTTATTTATTTTTTCATCACCGACCCTTAGATTTACAATTACTAGCCATTTGTTGAAGAGATAATTAACTTTTAACAAAGTGCAGAAGGAGTGGACTGTTTAAAGTTATAAAAGTGGAATAAAATTTTACCTAAATATATTGAAAAAAACCTATTTAGTTTTGAATTGTAGACATTTATCTGATTGTCACATGAAGCATTATAATAATTTAATAAAAAATGTCATAAAAAGTCTATTAAATAGTTATTATAGCACCCTGACCACTTTTTCTTTAGAGTGATAAATAATAATAAGTAATATAAAAGCAGAAAATAACTTTTTAATTATACAAACGTATCCAAGGTTGTGATAAAAGATAGTTAAATCAAAAATATTAAAAATCTGCAGGTTAATAAAGCTGTTTTAAAAAATTGATATTAAATGTATTTATTTATACAAAATAACTTTAACTTATAGAATTGCATAATTAACATAATTAACATAATTATACAAAAGACACTGATAAATTACAAATAAAGTGTGTGTATATTACGTGTGTATATTACGTCAATAAATTGTTAATTGGGTAATTTTATTTGAAAAGTAATTTTAATTTATTGTTTGCTAATGATAAATTTTGTATATCATGTTTAGGTGAATTCTTGTTAAGAATGTACTAAAAAGTGTTCTGATATTAAGATGAAGACAAGTGTCATATTCAGAAATCTATGTTTTCCTGCCAAAACAAATAAACGTTATCTTTTCCATATAAGACTGGCTGGCATAAAATTTATCAATGCAAGTGCATTTTATTCAAAAGTATAAATAAAAACATTACCAGATCCCGACTCTACTTTAAAAGATTGAAGATTTTTAGCATATAAAAATAAAAATTTTTTTATTAAACATAAAAACAAGGTTCTCGATATTTCAAGAGTAGTGAAAGCTTTGATGAGACGTGCAATCACAACCGAGCGTCTCTCCTTTTGATTTTGCAAAAAAGGAAATAAATACTTTGTAATAATAAAATGTTTAACTAAAAATGCAATGGTAGAATTTTATTCAATATCACAAATTTAGAAGTAGGTACTTAGCAAGTAGTTACTTTTCTTTTTCTTTAATTTATTCATTCATTAACATTCATTCATTAGATACAACTTAAAATATAAATATTTGAGTTAGAAAAAAAAGCTGCTTTTAAAACTGTTTTTGCCAAGGTGATATGCATATTTGATTTGCAGAGTGCTGAAATTGAATAAATGTGGTGCAGTTAATTAAATAAGAATGCAAATTTCCATTTGATTGTTTTGTGTGCTTTTGGGAAAAATTATTTAGATCACTGTCCAATACATTTTTGCATATGTCTGATAGATCTTAGCTTATGCCTAAGTCTTTTCCTCAAGGTTTTAAATAGTTATTTGCAGCCCTGTTGTAATGTAAAGAAAATATGAAATTACCATCACGCTGCTAACTAATTTGACAACAGAAATATTAGAAAATTGTTCATTTTGAGAATCTCAAAAATGGCATATTTTTGATTAAAGAAAATATGAAACTTTCATGAAAAGAAAAAGAATGTATTGACAAATCATCTGTACATTAAATCGTGAAAAGTTGCTAGTGAAATATCGGTAATAATAACTTAAAAGCTAATATAATAAAAACAGAACTAAATTAAAAATACTAAATATGACAAGAAAACAAATATTTGACTAAATAAAATGCTATTCATGACAAGAAAAGGAATTCATTAAAACTAAATATAAATTTTAATTTTAATTTTGATCTCATTTATTCTTATACACAGAACAGATAAAGAAAAGAATTTAAATGGTACAAATTTATTACATTTTCTTAAAACAATTTATAGGTATCATTATAAAAATTAAGGAGATAGGAGTAAAAAGACAAAATAACTAGAAAAGCAAATTTTTTAACTCAGGAAATTTTTTGCAGTAAGGAATGAAAAATGTTATTGAAAAGTAGGTGTAAAAATTAAACGAAGGACTCTTTCCATAAACAGCGTTTGTTTATAAAAACCTGTAAAATATGTTAAGAAGATTGGCGAAAAAAAACAAAATTACTGCTATTTCTAGTTTGAATCAATTGAGATTATGCATTACCAAACCTTGACTCCTGTGTTATGCAACCTAGTAAAAATGCTTAAAACTCTTCACGACAAAAAAGAAATTAAATAAACTGGAGAAAACAATAGAGGTTACGATTTTAAATGATGATAGTAAACAATACTAAATAAACAAATGGCTTTCCTAGTATACAGCATTTTTTCTTAAAGAGCTGTTAAGATCTGTTTAAAATTTGTTAAGGAGATTTGGGAAAAAAGAAACTACTTTGTTGCTATGATCTTAATAAATCAATTGAGATCACGTGTCACAAATCCTTGACTTCCCCATTACATAATCTACTAAAATATGCTGTAAAACTTGACAAAAAAAAGTTTGAATGAACTTGAGAAAACAATAAAAGTTATACTGAATTAAAAAAAGATGAATGGCCTAAAAATTAAACACAGGGCTCTTTTAGTTGTGTCGCCTTTTTAATCCTATCTTCTTAATTTCTACTACCTTTATACCTGTTTATATGTAAAAAATTGTAAAAAAATTAATACCAATTAAATTCATACGTTACATGCATAAAAATGAGATTAAAATTGAAAAGTAAAAAAAATATTACAATGGGAATATGATTTCTTTATTTGTCCTGTGTAAAAAAAAATCATTCATGAGCAAAGTTTTGTTTAACTGTTTAGATTTAAAATTTTTCTGTTAATCTGTTATATATTTAGTTCTAATGTATTCTTTTTCTTGTTATGGATCTTCTTTAGTCATATATATCCGTTTTTCTAGTCATTTTTAATTTAGTCTTTTTTTTTTATTGGTTTTTTGGGTATGGCAACGTTCGTCACTAGTAAGCTTTCTGAAAGCATATAGTTGCCAATACTTAACATTATATATTTGATCGTTATTTTTTTAAATACTTAATACTTTAAAAAGATGCTAACTAAGTGAATATACAATATCTCTTTGGCCGATTTAGTCAGTAGCATAACATTGATGACATATATTCTATACATTCTTTTTTCTATTTGGTTTTATAATATTTACTTTAATCATAATTATTCATTTTTCTATTCTTTTAGACGTATATTCAGTATATTACATTTTTTTTCTAGGGTTCATTTTCCCTGAAGGTGTGTCATTATTCTTTTGGTGACTTAATTAAGATTAATCTCATTCCTAATGATCGGGAGCTCAAGTTTTTTTTTTTATCTACATCATCTAAAAACAAAAAGTTATTAAAATGCTGTTTTTCAAATTTGTCAAAGTACTGCAATGTCATCGAACCATACCATACCCAGTTATATTATTAAGCTTTACTTTCACAAAATTTATTCTATTTTGAATATGGAAAAAATAAGAAGCATAGTTTTCAATTTTGTAAGGATTTTAGCCTGATGTTTGTAAAAATGGATCACTTTAATTATCTACTTTAATTCTATAATTTAAGGCCTTAAGGAAAGCTTCTATTAATTACTTTAAAGTTATTTTGAGAAAAAATATTTTGCTTTCAGACATACAGGTAGGCCGGTATGGACGCCCAAATAAATAAATGGAGTTTTTGGCCGCTGTTAAAGGACCAATTACCCAGATTAATTATAGATTCAGCCCTGACTTTATATCATTAAAGTTTGGAGCCCATTCAATAGTTTTTTTATAGAGTTGGATATTGATGAAAAATTTACAGGATTTTTCAAAAAGCCCTCTTATGTTTCCTAAGCCAAGTATTAAAAAGTTTAAAAAATAAAAGGACTAATAAAATTTTGGTCTAATTAAATCAGCTTTAATAATTTATTAAGATTAAGTATTAAATCATTAATAGGTTTTTTTTGTGATTTTTTGATGTCAATTCAAAATAAATTTTTTTTCATTGCTTCAATTTAGGCTGATTTAAATGAAGCGAAATTCCTTTTACACCTGGAAATGGATTATTTGTATTCGCTGACATAATCGCTGACATAATCTGTATAACTCATATCATTTTAAAATAATGATTTGAACATTTCATAGCCAATATTTATTGTTTGATATTTTGAATATAAGTAGTAGGATTATTAAAAAATTTTCTCAAGACATGTTAGACACGCCATTTTAGGTTGGTTATGTAAGTCATGTTTTGCATTTAAACAAAAATAGCATTGAACTAAGAGAATGACATGTTTAAACTTTTTCAATGGATTTTTGATAGAGTGGAAATGTAATAGATTTGATTTAATCTATAGGTCTCTTCTTATTCCTAATTTTGATCCAGCATATCACTGGTTATAATGTGAACGTAAGCATAACTGAAAGGAATCTTAAGAATCCCCATAAAGGCTGTTTCTATATGTTGCTTGTACAAATAAATGAAAAGCCTTAATAACTTTGCAGAAAGTTATAATAATTATAGATATTAATATAAATAAATATTATTTATAAATATAATTTATAGTAATGATCTTGATTTGTTTGCATGGTTTTTTTTTTATAGGATACGCTGGTTGCCCAAGTAAACCTCTCAACATCACTGCTAGACCAGCAGTATCTATTAGTGTAGAGCCAAAGTTAGAGTTTGTAGCTGGCTTTCCTTGGTTGTTAAACTTTTGCATATATGGACCAGAAGATATGCAAAAGATTGTATTGACCTTAAATGGGGTAGAAGAAGTTGTATATAACGAGCCGGCTGGTAAATTCATACATTAATTATGCTAATGACTTGTTTTTTTGACTGATTAAACAAATATAATAGATAACATTTTGTATAATATATGAAATAGATATTTTAATGCAGCAGAATTTTTTCTTTTCACATTGATTATGCTGAAATTTGTTTGAAAACATAGAAACATGTTATGTTACAAGATTTCTATCAAGGATTAAATGTATAAAGTCTATGATTTCTTTCAATACTCTAAAATTCTAAAAAATTGGATCTTGTATGATATACAAAATCTGTTTATTTATCATTTTCAGCAAAACTTTTTAAGAACTTAATTTTAAAAAATTATTTTGTTTCTTGAAACATCAGGGTCCGCATGTGTTTTAGTGAAAACCCTGTTTCTGTCTTTATTTTTTTTTTCCAAAATTTATGACAGTAGTAAAATTCTTAATGTTTTTGACGACATTAACTTAATAGTAAAAAGTGCTAACAGGTATAGTTCTTTATAGGTTAGATTTTGTAAACCATGTGTGCATCAAAACATAGAAAAGTTTTGTTATAATCTATGTTGTAATAATGATTTGATCTTCTTTACGTTTCTCATAAAGGAATTCTGTTATACCATTGTGGAATGTAAAAGAATTAGCAGTCTTTTTCTTCTATGACCTAAATAGGTATAGGCTGAACTTTACAAACTTTTTGATTCTAGGCTTGTTTCTTTTCTCTCGTGTATTGAAGTATTGAATAAAAGAATAACATTAAATAGTCTTATATCTACAAAATACTTTAGTTCTATAAATCTAAACCTAGTTTGTGCTGATATTTAGACTGGGTTCATCTATTTTTGTTTCTGATTTAACCTTTAAATTCTCCAGCACTAAATGAGTTAACGGGTGGCTCAGTTTCTACATTACTGAAAATTTCACATATAGTATTTGCTGTAATATCGCAAAAGTGGTTGTGGTATTGTATGATAAATTTTATTTCAAGAGAATTTAAAAATCTATAGCAATAGGTCTGTTTTGTTTCAGTGACTTTTTTTAAATTTCATGCTTGCTTAAGAATTGATCATCAAGAGAAAAAGTACTGTTCAGCAATTTTATATATTATGGCTGAAAAATGCTTTTTTTGAATCCTTAAATATATATATGTATGCTATTTTTGAAACTTTGAAGTTCATAAGGGTGTTTTTAAAGATATATTTTGTATTCATGTTTTTCTGTTTGTGTACATTTATTTATCAAAACTTTTCAAACTGAGATATATATGCAGAAAGATCTAATTCACTTGTTCTATAATAAATGTTGTTTTAGTCTTCTATATACACAAAATATTTGGCAATCATTAGCCAATGGTTAATATGTAGATAATATTTTTGGATTTTCAAAAAAAGTAGTAGTATCAGTAAACACATAAAATTTCAGTTAATCTAAATTACAGTTAATTCGCAACACTGTCAGTAACAGTTGATTGTACTAATAAGTGTTATCAAGTTTCAAAATTATGATTTTGTTGGATGAAGATAATTATTTTCTGGGCTTTACAAGATCAAGTTGTAAAATATTTTTCAATATTTTATCTCCCCAGCTTAAATTATAGCATATCTTTATAATTTAAATTTTTTTAGGTTCATTATTTGCAGAAGTGGGCTGTATACGAGAGACAGATCGAAGAGCAGTGTTTGAACGTACATTCACATTGTCTACAAACCCCGTATTAGTCATCAATGTCAACCACCAAATACCTGAGTTTGGAACTGTTACGGGATTTAGTGCACACATCACAAAACTAGGTGGCATAAAATTTCTTGTGAGTATTTATTAACTTTAGTTGCACATTTCTAAATCCATGAAATTTTTAATAAATTTAAATTTTTTTATTAAACTTTTTAAACATTCTTTCGAAAAAACGCTTTTTGTTTATTCAAAGCTAGAATTAAGCAATTTGATAAGATTTATGAAAATCTACTTTTGTGAATTTGAATTGAAGTAGAAATAGAAAAAGAAGCAGAATCTTAGTTGAGGAAGGTTAAGCATGACTGTTAATTATTGAAAAAGAAAAGCAATTAACTTGAAGCTTTGTCATATTTTGATTGTTATTATGTATTACTTCTTATAATTGTAGTTAAAATATTTGTTAGAATCTTTATTTTATTAGAGGTAATATAAATATTGTTATTTTTTATTGTTTAGCAAAAGTTATCTATAATAACCAAAAATTATATTCTGTCAAATTGTTTTTGGATTCTGGGAAATTTTTACAAACAGATTTTTTTTTATCTGGTGCTCTTAAGTTGCTCTTATTGCTTGGAATTGCAAGAAGCTGTAATAGATAAATATTGTGATTCAAAACTTTTACTGTTTTCAGCCTTGAGAAAATCTTAGTTGTAAATAAAGAAAAATTTAGTTTGCTTTGAAAAGGAATCTTAGCAGAAATTCAGTTTTTAATGAAGGTTATTTAAAATTTGGATACACGGTTCCTAAAGCGGTGTACTAAATTTTTTTTTTTTTTTTTTTTATTTGCATAAACTTAAAAAATCTGGTTTTGATTCTTGATTTTAAATAATTTTATTTTTCTTTAAAGATTTACTGCAGTAAATGCTTTTTTTGTACTAGCTAAGAAAAAGAGTTGTTTTCATAATTAAACTAATATCTTTAGCTTTTAACCATGTATGGCCATTCTGATTCTTTTTCAAAAATTTTTTATGTTTGTATGTTATTATAAACAATTATAAACTGAAAATGAGAATCATTAAAAGTTGTAATGTTGAATGTCCCAGATAAAAATTAATTATAGCTTTAGAAAAAAAAAAAAAAAAATTTAAAAATATTTTAGCTGTTGTCAGGGTAGATAAAGTATTATTATTTTTTAATAAATTTGCAGACCAGAGAAAATTGAGCTTTTTAACTGAAATCTTAGTCTAACATCTATCAGTTTAAAGATGGATACACTTTTCAAGCTTTGTCATTCAGCATTATAATATTTACTTTTATGTTTAGATTATGGAAGCATTTTGTGATGAGGGGGAGAAATTCTGTGTCCTTTCTAGAGCTTGTGTGAATGAATTAGACACATGTTCTTCTTCTTATGATACTTTTGTGCCATTTTTAAATGGAGGAAAAACGTTTCTCATGGAATATATGTATTATGGGAAAAACATCGATGAAACATATGTCCCTGATGAAAAGTTCTTGAAAGAAGGAAAGTTTGTTAAGTTGAGAGTGATTGGCACTTATTCAGTTAATGCTACACATTTAGGTAGGTTTTAAATGTACACTTTTATCTTGGAAAAAATGTTAATTCGTCATTATATAAAATCTCTGAAGACTACATCAGATTATAAATGGTAAATTAAATTGTATATTTTCACCCTGTTTTTTCTTTTCTTTGGTAATACTGTTAAAATACTTTTGACATTATTAAATTATGCCAAATAATGTTTTGCTGATAGGTTAAATTACGGTTTTGAAAAGGTTTTTGCAATTTTGAAAATTATAAAAGCTGTTTGTCTTAAAAATTCCTATATGTTTTTATTATATTTCTTCCAAGTGGTTTTGCTTTTAATTACTGCTAATGTAAGCTTTAACTATCAGGTAACTGCCCTAGACTTAAGGTATTAACCCTTAACTTCCGTCGTTCTTTTCAGAAATGGTAGGAAAATTTTGAAAATTATAGAAAACTTTACATTCACAAGTTTAAACATGCTATATTCTGAAGCATTGAACGTATATTATGAGGACCAAACTTCTGTAAACAACTACCACATAAAATAACTAAAATTACCAGCCAAGAGTGAAACATTTGCGGTCTGTTGCTTATCACATCAGAAATACGGAAATAAATATATGTCAATCACACGCAATACAACAGCTCCGAAATACGGAAATGTACAACAGTCGCAGTTAAGGGTTAAGCATTCTTTTTACTTCTGTATTTCGGAAAACTATCTTTGATATTCTAAGTATTGTTGCTATTTCAAGAAAGCATGGTTTTTCCTTGGCTCTGTTCTTTAATCAGTTGGAATGATAAGGTTTCAAGGTTTTTACTTTCACCTTGAAATATATTTTGATTTGTCAACTCACTCATTTTAATAGATAGATGATAATTTAAAAACATGTCTTGAGTTAAAGATTTTATTCTGGAATACAATATTTAACTCAAGACATGTTTTTTAGTTATCTACTTGTTTTCTCTTAACTTTTTAGTGACACATCATAACACTCCTGTTATTATTATTTGAATAATTAATAACTATTATATTTTATATTTATTTATTCTATAAGCCAAATTCGTTCTGGAAGTCTGAGTACCAAAATAATATTCCGTTGTGGGAAAAACTAAAAAATGGTAGATTTATTTTTAAAAAACTCAGCGAAGTACACATAAATTTCTTAATACTGAGCTCTTATATCTTAAGTTTTAAATTCATTTTTACTGATCCACATAATGGCTGAAAATATAGCATTATTTAACAAAAATAAGTGTTCATCATGGCTGAAAGAGATTGGTCAGCCATCGACTGGAACTGTGGAAGAATTACATGATAAGATATGAAAGTATTCACTTTACCCAAAACTTCTAGATAAGTTAAAAGCAAAAGAAACAAGAAATTGTTGTTTTGAATGCAGTCTGAACCCACTTTAAAAACCCAAACCTACAGCCAAACCTACAGCCGATTGGTCATTATAAATTTTTCAACATGAATACGTGTAGCCGCAATATCAAAATTTTAAGTCACTCATTTCTGTTAAAGTGGAGTTCAATTGTTTTGTGCACTGTTTTTTAAGAGTTGTTTCTTTTTGAGGAGGGTTTCGTTTCTTTTCAGGAGGAGCATTTTTTATTTGAGTTGCAATTTCAAATTTTTTCTTTGCGGTTTTATATCTCAATTTAAGTTTATCATTGGAATTTTTGTATGACTCAATTGTCTTTTTAGCTAGTATGTATTTTTCACATATTATAAAAAATTGATCATCTGGAATTATTATATCTGGTAAATTGTTTGAATTTTCACTTTATACACTCTAATGAGCCCCATATATATGTGGGGCTTTATCCCAGTTCATTCCATTTTTCCTCAACAACTTCATGTACATTTTTTTATGTACTTCATGTATTTCTGTTTGTGGCAAACGATAGTGTTTCAGTAGTTTATAATTATTGAAGCATAGAGCAGAAGCACATGACCAGTTAAACATTTTTTTAAATATTGAAAATACTGTCTTTAGTTAGCAAATAAAGTTAGAAAAGAGAAAAGCTATTGTTTTGTTTACATTTTTTATAGCTACTATTTTTATTTTTTTTTCCACACATAAGAAAAACAAGACCGCGTGAAATGAATTTGGTTAATAATGTTTGATTAACTCCAGTTCCTTTATTTTAATCTTTTGAATGGGCATTCAACTGGTATAATTAAGCTCTTAAAAAAAATTTGGAAATATTCTATAAATTTATGTAAATATTTGATGGTCGATTTTTCATCCGTTTTGTTTTAGAATGCCCAGATATCTTAACTTCTTTATTCTTTTTTAATCTGATGTTTTTATTCTCAAAGATTTCATAGTACTTTTGGTTGCATTCTACCCAATGTTGTTTTGATAATGGCCAATGCAGAATTGTAGATGCCTTATCTTAAAAAGAATTTCTCGTTTTGGGCTAATTGCCACATTTCATTCACAAAATTATTTACTTTTTCATCATGATTTCGATATAATCTATACCTAAGAGTTACGCCTTCTGCTCTGTCAGTATTTTTCCAAGTCCAATTTTCTGTTTAGCTCATGTTCATTATTTTGTTGTTGTTTTTTATTGTAGCCTAACTTTATTTAGTGAAATCACTATTTTATTCTTGACACCTGCTGTATAGTTTGAATTTAATTTGAGGCATTTTTTATGAAGTGAAGTTCTGTGGCAATAGAGGAATGTCGTCCCTATAAAGGTTGGTAACTGGTTGGTGAAAAAAGATAGAATTTTCTAATTTTGTCGTATGCATGAAAAATGTTTACTTGGTATAGGAATGGGTTAGGCTTAGCTATTATCATGTTTTTGATAAAGCAAAACATTTATTTTTTATCCAATTTTTATTGGAAATTTTAGGTCAAAATTGGTCAAATCTGTTTTATATGTACATAAAGCTCTATTTCTCAACAGATTGAGTGTTGCACTAATATAAGATTTGTTGGTATATTTTGGAAAAATATCTCAAATATAATATCTTATTATACTAAAATTAGGCCTTTCTAGATAGATGTTACTAACTCAAAAGGAAAATTTGTTCTTGCATGCAATATTTTGTTCATTCATTCTAAATATTTTTTTATGGGAAAATATACTATATCAAATCTTAGGTAATATGCGTTTAATGATAGTATTATAACTTAACCGCTCGGCCAGACAACCATTAATGTCCAGGGCATTGATACCCGTACCTCTCCCATGGTAAGTGAGCACTCTACCATTTGAGATAGACCACCTTGATAACGTAATGTAAAATTCGCTATCTTCAGAAAATTAAAAGAAAAAAGTAAAAAGAAATTTGGAGGACCTAGGCATCGATTCCCTTACCTATTGCATGCTAAGCGAGCACTTTTTGGCAAAGGGGCAACCAATTAAAATGCTTTATTGAAACATGTTCTGAAATCATGATCCAAATACATGATCCAATTGTTGAAGTGCTTATCAGTACTTCATAAAGTAAATAAAATTAGTGACTAATTTCGATTGGTTAGTTTGTTTAAATCCAGGTCATTTTTAAGGCTATTTTTATAGAGATTAGTTGTATACCTGCCGAGATTTGGCTAGTTGGTGCATATTGCATTTAAAAAAAAATCTTGAAAAGTAAAAATAAATTTGTCAGATTCGATTATTCGATTGTTTGATTATTCTAACATGGGGCCAACGAATAGTTTTTCAAACTAATTTGTTATAGATACAGGTTTGTTTAAAATTTTCTTTCTTAAAAAAATTTATACAAAAAGTAAAAGCAAATTTAGAAAACCGGGGCATCAATCCCCTTACCTCATGCTAAGCGAGCGCTTAACCATTTGAGCTAAATCTTAATAACAAATTATGTTAAAAAAAAAACTATTATTTTATGATATCGTTCTATTTACTCATTGTTTAAAAATTTCAATCAAAAACGATATTATTAGTCAAAGCTATCCAATGAATATAAAAAGATTAGTATCGTTCCATTAAGTTATATTTTGTTCATTTGATGGCAGTTGGTATCGCGGCAACCACTGAAAATGCTTGATGAAAAAAATTTCTAAAATACATGTAAGGAATCTTACACATGGTATTATTATAGAGATTTATTCTAAATGCACTTAATCTTCATTATTTTTTTTAAAGCAATTTTAATATTTTTAATTTTAATTTTAATTTTTTCTTTTATGTCTGGTGCTTCACAAAGATAACAAGCTTTTAATTAACTTCAAATCGCTAAGTCACTTTACCTCTTTTCAATCTGATTTAGGTTTGATATTTTGAAACAAATTATAATTTATTTACATTTTTCATTATTTTTATATTTTTTAAGTTTTCTTCAGACGCCATTTTTTTAAATTTTCATATAAAAGATGCAATATTTCCACGAATTTTTGGTTGGGCTAAATTATTTGTTATTGTAAACCCACTGTTTGAAAGCACAAAAAACAGGTCATTCAAATGGCATCTTAAAATCACGTAGACATCATGTTAACACTATAATTATATAGGATTTTAAAAATAAAGATTTTAAGAATATCTGTATATTAAACATGCTATCTTGTAAATTTACACTACAAGGGTTAAGGGGTTAGAAAGTTAAAAAACTAATTACTAGTATTTTCCACAGGTTATAATGTGTTTCATCTGGAAAAATGTGATCAGTTTAGTGTAGATGGTGGAACTTTCCTGTCTTGGATGGGAGAGGGAGAAGATCCTGGTGATGTAGCGTTTTATAATATTGACCCAATCGCTGAGAACAAATGGAAAAGCATTATGCTTCATGACATTTTAGATATAGAACTGGGATCAATAATTACTTGGTTTGACAATCCGTACCATGATACTGAACATATACTAAGCGTATTTATTGAATACTGTGCACCATTTCAGTATGAAGTCCCTGGTGAGTATTATTTAACAATTTTATACTTCAAAGGCCTAATTTAGCTGTTTAAAATATCTTTTCTGGCGTAGAAATTGTACTTTTTACATTGTTAAATTTTTTAAACACCATGTAAAAATATAGAATTCTTGGTTGGTATAGTTTCTGTTGAAGGTAGTTAAAATTGCTGTGCATTTATGAATAATGGATAAATAATATATTTTTGATATTTTGTGTAATTTTTTCTTTCTTTTTTAACAAAATTTACTTTAATTAGTTAAATAGAAACAAACATCATTTGGTTATAAGGTTAAATAACTCAAAAATAGCGTCATGTGCATGTTTTCACACACTTTTATTTTATTTTTATTAATTACGTGCTGTTCCATTTGACCTCTAACCAAATTTTGCAATTTGACAATTTGGTGTATTTTTATTTTCAGTTAATGATTGTTAAGTAATTGTAATTATATATAATTAATACTTCTAAAGGAACGTACAAGTAAAAGGTATTTTTCACAAAAAAGTGCTCCAAAATAAATGAGCGCTGTAATAGAAATGATTTAACTGAAAATTATTACATTGTTTCAGACCTAAAATCGACTTATTTTTTCGAAAATATGGTAATTTATTTCAAAAAATTTTTAAATGAGTTTTTAGAAGCTTTTTTCTTTCTTGGATAATTTATCACAGCTTAATACAGAATTTTTTGTCTTCTTTGGGCAATAAAAAACCCTGATCGAATTTATTTTTTATTATATTTAATTAAAAAAACAAAGATTTTTGCTTAATTTGTGTAGAACCAACTTTAATGATATATTGGAAGGAGCTTCTATGTTTTTGCAACGTTGATAGCAGAGACTTAGAAGAAGCTTTTATGTTTTTGCAACAGGGATAGCAGGGAATTAGAAGAAGCTTTTATGTTTTTGCAACGGGGATAGCAGAGAAAAGAACACACCTGTGTATTTTTTGAATGACATGAGTATTGAGAACTGAGAAAGAATTTTTTGTTATTCTTTATTATTAATTTTTAAATTAAACCCCGACATGCCAACGTCAGATAAATGTAAAATAAGTTTTATTATAAAAAACTAATATAATAAACTAAATTAAAGAAGGATTGAAAATAGCAGCATTTTTAATAGGGATGAATAGGGAAATGTGTTTTTAGACCCCGATATGTCTAAAATAGAGAGAAATGGGATATCTAGTTTAATTAAAAATACATAACAGATTTCAAACTATTTTTCGGGGCAATCCCAAAAAATTTACTTTACACCTACTATTATTAAAATAATTATTATAACTTCTTCGTTGGTTATTTTTAATTTTCCAAAAATAAATATGGCAATAAAAAATAAGGTGAGATAAACTGATAAAAGAATAAAAAATGATAAAATTTTGTTTTAAAATTATAAAAAAGGTGTGCTCTTTTTTAAGTTTTTGCATTAAGATCTATAAATAAATAATTAAAATCTAAATATAATAAATATATAAGTCTATAAATATAAATAAGAAACAACTATAAGCCATAGACATATGAAAAGAAAAAATAAACTTTGCTTCCGTTCCATGAAATATATTTTGTGGGTGGTCATCTTTTAATAAGTTCAATTTTTGATGATCTTCCACCATTATGGTAAATAATAAAAAAAACATGCTGCATTTGTTGTTATGTCGTTTTCTCGTCACACAATGAAGTTTATGCGAAAAAGACAAGTTTTATTGTAATGGTAATGAATTATTGCTCTTTGACCTAGCGGTTCTATGAAGAATATTAATAAATGTAATAATAATGAATAAAAATAATAAACATTTTGAAAATTTTATGCGATATAATGATTTTTAAACATTGATTCTCAGACATTTCACTTAAAACTTAATATGTTCGCTAAGTGGGTTGTTATTAAAAGCAATTTAAAATGAAATTTTAGTTATGTATGCAGTGTTAGTTATGATAATCCAAGTAACTGGGATTGTTGTTAATAATAAAAAACTAATTTAAAAAAAGAAACTATCTTATAAAAGTTTTATTTAGGAAGATTTTGAGTTTGAAAGATCAACTTAAACTTCTACATAATAGCAGTTTGTAAATTTTTATATTTCGGTTGATTATATGTACATTTGTTTAGTTCTTAATTTTAGTATAGTTCTATTTCAAAAATATGTGTACTTATTCATTTTACTTTTAATTTATTTTACTCATAAAATGGTATTATGAAATTTTCAATCAAATTTTTTCCCATCATTTCTTTTTTTTTATGAAACTATGATGAAATTATACTTATTTTTTCAGTTTGTTTTAAAATATTTTTCAGGAAATATTGGTTGGCTTAACTATTGTTTTAAAGAAAATATTAGCTGATTAAAATACTGTTCTGAAGAAGAAAATCTTGCTTCATTAAAATATTGTTTTGAAGAAAATCTTGCTTGATTAAAATATTGTTTTGAAGAAATGTGCGCAATATTTGATCTAAAATATTTAGGCCTTGGCAGACAAGCAAAAGTTAAGACTAAGAAATGCAGCATTTGAATTGCATCTCAGTACTGGTGTTTGGGGTTCACCATTTGAATGTCTCCCAACTTTTTTTGATAGTGAAACTCTCTGAACGTGTACGATAGAAATTTGATTTACACAACATGATTTTTTTGCAGCACGTGAAATATAGTACAAATAAATTTTGGCTTTTTATTTTTTTACCGACCAACTGACTAATGTGAACAACAAAAAATCCGTAAAACACTGAATCAAGTTGGTCTTGCCTAATTTATACAAATATCATCATAAAAAAAAAAAAAAAAAAATACTCATACAAACCTCACAACATTATTATTACAGTTGTTGTATGGTGTGGACCAGAAGAAAAATTGTGCATTGTGGAAATTTGGACTCTGGATAGCAGATTGACTAATAAGTAAAATTTGTTATCTATTTGAGATTTTATGGGGTGAATTTATAATAATCATCAAAATATACTAATTTTTAATGACATCAGCATAAAATAGACAATTCCACTTTCACCTGCAAAAATGGAAAGCCTATAAAAGATCTGGAAATATAAAAAACATATCCAACATTGCAAAAGTGAAAAGCCTATAAAACATCTAAAAAAAATGTAAAAATTGCCAAACCCCAAAAAAAAAAAAAAAAAAAAAAAAAAAAAAAGTATAAAACAATAACAGTATCTGTTTTCATGGAACTTTCATTATAATGTATTCTGGTACCAACAAATTGGACCAAAACAACTTTTTAACACTAATACGATTTTGCAGAATCTTATTAGGGGAGATTTGTTCAAAATGAGGATCACCGACAGCGGAGTGCGAAACAAAATCACAGCATGAACATTTTGTAATGATTTGTTGATGTTGAATCTGAGAATAAGTATACACCATGTATTCAAAAACATTGTTTTTAATGTTTTTAATTTGGAATTTTCGTTAACTTCGTTCAAAGAATCAGCAACTGATTGGCTTATAAGTATTTGTGACGTTGTCATAAATTAATCCATCTAGACTAGTGCCCATATGAGAATATTTTTGGTTGACCCAAATTCCATTTATAGCAACATTAGATAACGTAACATGAGCATGAACTGCTTTCTGTTCTTCGTTATGACCATACTTCATATCCTCAGTCATAATATGCTCTGGAAACCATAATCTTTTATCAAGCCAGTTAAATATTGGTATCTTTAAAGAACGATTTAATTTTTTAGCTAAATAAACAAAATTTTTTGATACTGACGCTGTTATATGACACCATCTTGCTTGATGCCGTTCTGAAAACTCAGACTTTATCAAACACTTCAAAAGAATTCTTTTTAAAAAAAGAAGTATCTCATCTTTGAAGGTCCTTTAAAAAATCTGAAAATTTAAAAAAGTCTGTGATAAATGCTACAAAGACCACCTTTTGAAATTGACCGGCTCTATTGAATGATACCAATGTTTATTTATTCTTTGGCAAAATTTTTTGACAAAATTTAGCTGTGGTATCTTTTTGTGCTAAAGTAAAATCAGTGTACGGAATTTGAAAAATAGTTTCTCACATATATATTAGATTGATTGCGACTACTTTGTGCAGAGCCGCATTGAAGCTTAACAAAAAAACTTGAAACTGCGATAGCGTTGATCTTTCGGTTGAGGATTCCAATTATTTAGTTTATCGGACTTATAGAATGCTTGCTTGAGCTATAACTAGTTTGGTGAAGAGGCTGTAGATTCTTTTGTCTTACTTTTTCTTTGTTTCACTGACAAAGCTTTTTGATATGCATGCATTATCAACAACAAAATCAAGTTTGGTGATGTAGCTAATCACTTTAAATTAGAGTTAGAGAAATATGTGCGCATCTACCAATTTCACTAGCCCGACAATTACAGCTGATGGATTTTATATAACTACGCACTAACATTACTGAGATAGTGACTGCTGAGAAACAAGTAAAGGTTTTCCAGATTTCACGAAATGATGAACATGCCCTCTGATAATCAGATCGTTTTTCATTGGATAGTATTTGTATCCAATGAAAAAATATCCTGTATGTTTTCAACAAAACCATCTCCTTTTACTTAAAAGCTTGGCTGTAGAAGAATCTTCACAATCAATGTCATCTACATTGTTGTTTGAATTTTGTGAGGGAAGATATGCATTAGAAACTGACTCCACAATAAAATGAAAAATATGTCATAATTAAAATTAGCAGGCAAATTTTGTGAAGGAAACGATTTCCACCCTTCAACAGGAAAAAAATAGAAAATATCAAATAGTTATTTTTGATCAACTCTGGCAGTTTTAAATTGATGGCCCCCTAAACTCTTAAAACAAGTTCATCTCTTTTCCCATCTTTTTTCTTCAAAAGTGCAATCTGTAGGGCTTTTAACCTCCTTAGCACCAGGAACAAGAAAAACATAGGCTATCTGTTCTTGTTTAACCTCCTTGTCTATCCACAACTCAACCATTTTAATTTATGATAATTCTCTGTTACATTTACAAACCAGAGCGCTATTCTGATTTTTTATTTAATAACTTCTGATTTATTTGTAATCTTTCTTGTAGACGACTAATTGGGCATTCTTTAGAGATATCATACTACAGCTTTTAAACCAAGATAATTTTTCATTTCCCAGAAATAAAAAAAAAAGAGTTGTTTTTTCCATTTTTTTTGCAATTGAAGGGTACTTTGTACTTACCATACTTACCATATCATGTTTATATTTGTCTGTTTGCTGTGAGTTCTTATTATTCTGCCTATGTTTTTAGTTCAACTGTGGCTTGCTTCGACTGTGTTGCAGAAATCTTATACAATTTATGTAACCATGGAAAATGTTTATTGGTGAAATTTGAAAATTTTTTTGCAATTTGTCAAAACATCCTTATTAAATGGAGGATTAAATGGAGGGTTAACCTATACAATTTTGCTTTATCAGGATCTTTTTGGGTTAACATTTTTGGGATTAAATTCTAGCTATGACTTTGTTATCTTCTTTGTTTTAGAGTCCTCGTAATAAAACTGATTCATTGAGTATTTTCTTACTGGATGAGTTTTGGTTCTACCTATTGTAATTCGATATAGGTATTTGATTCAAAAGTTTTGGTCAATGAAATTTTTTGATTAATGCCATCCAAAATTTTTTGAATGTGGAAATTTGTTAAAGTTTATAGAATTTCACTGATTTTCCTTTAAACTGATTTTTTTTTCAATGTTACAAAAACAATTTTTTATTACTTATCCTTATTATTAGATTCAAGGAGTTTTCAAACACAAACAGCAATTATAGTATAATTTTAAAATTAATCATTTGTTTTATAAATATCAAATGAAAATTTATATTCATGGCAGCATTTTAATATAAATTCTGATTTTTAGTTGAATAATTCTGATTGATTTTTATAAGAACTGATTTTTAATGTTTTTATCGTAGACAAAACGGGTATTTTTGAGGAACATTGCTATAAGGTGGTACTTTTAAAAATAAAAGGACTTGTATTTTGTACAAAATATTCAATTAAATTACATACTAAAATTACAGTTTTATGATTTTCTAGTAGTGAATGGTGGTCCAAGTGTAAGGAAGAAGAGAGCAGCTGGTAATATATTTTTAAAGTTTTTAAAATCATTTTAAATTTTTTGTACAGAGGCTGTAAAATTTTATTTAAATTAACTCTAACATCTTATGAAAACGATTTTGTTCTTTACAGCCACCAATTGGAATTGATATTTACCTCGATAGTCTGAAAATTCAATTTGCTTTTGTGTGCCAGTCATAAACTTTAAGAATAGTTTTTCATTAGCAACAGGTCTTTTTTAGCAAAATTTTACAGATTTTTTTTCAATTCCCTGGTAACGGTTAGCTTTCTTTGACCTCCAAACCTCTCATTTTATACATTTATCTTTATTTCTCTAAAAGGTTAGTGCTTCTTGCATCTTGGTGAACTGGAGTTATCTGTAATTAGTTATTAATTACAGTTATCTGTATTTAATAAGGAAAATCAATTAAAATTTTTGTTTCAGATATAGTTTTCAGATCTACAATAATGGGCATATTATATGACACTTTTATTAAATTTTAGCACAAACTCACATTCGGCACATGTAAAAATGATTTTCTTGACCAAAATTGCAATAATGATGACAAGCCCGAATAAGTCACTCTTGTCACTTACATTCCTTAAATCAAGCAGAGAATTCTTTTTTCTTTTCTTTTTTTTTTTGATTTCTAAGTCCTAAGTCTGTAAGTCTATTAAACAAAAGATAAACCTAGTCGAATATACCAAAGGCGGTGTTGCATATTTTCAACTTCTTGTGGTATTTTATTTCAATTAATAAGGTGTCATAATATTTTGACCATAATTGTCTGAAAAATGAGATTTTGCCTAAATTAAACAGACTAAGGGTTTCAGTTAAAATCTACAAATAAAGTTTTTAAGAAAATCTTTAAATCTATGATTTTGTCTAATAAAATATAGAAAATTCCATTTTTTTTCCCTGTAATTATCAATGTTTTAGATTCCGTGATTTTACAAAATTTTTGAAATCAAGATTTTGCTACAAATCTTACAAATAGAAAATACGGTAATTATAAGTTTTCATAGTGTAAGAAGGACCTTAGAACTTTCCTACTACTTTAAAATCACAAAAAAATTTTTACAGACAATCATGGCCATATTATATAACACTTTTATCTAATTTTAGCACAAGTTCAAGTTGTAAAAGTGATTGACCAAAATCACAAAAATGATAATAATCCCAAATGAGTATGGAATTTTCACTTTCATCCTTTAGATCCAGCCGAGAAGAAAAATTTTTTTTTAAATTTTTAAGTGCTAAGTCTGTAGGTCTATTAACCAAAATATAAACCTAAAGTTGAATATACTAAGGGCAGTGTATCCATGTTTTAACCCTTTTGCGACATGTACTGCTGTCCATAAAATATGTTTCTAAATGACCCGTGCCACAGTAAATGGCGTTTTTTACTATTTTATAATGTTTAATTGGGCAGGAGGTGTAGGGTTATTCTGCTATATCATTTTTAGAGATTTAAGATCATTTTTAAATTTTTGAAAATGGCTAAAAATAGAAAAATTTATAAAAGATATGGATGAAATTTTGGACATAATGTTTAATGATGATAGTGATAGTGATATTGAATCAGGTGATAAAAGTGATGAAAGTCATTAAGGGTATGGTTTTGTTGATTCTTCATCAAAATTCACAAGCTGTCAGTTATTTACCAGAGTTTGGGTCCATTTAAACCTGCTGAGTCTGTGTTCATTATAAATGAGTCTATGTAAGTTTTACCTGAGTCTGTGTCGGTGCCACCTGATCAAAATGTTGCACAGAATGGTTTCTGACTCATCAGAAAGTGAGATAATGGAGGATAGTGATCAATCATTATCATCTACATATATATATATATATATTTTACAATTTTTTTATTATAATTCATTTATTATTTATAACTTTTTAGCTGTCGCAGGTCCAGTAGAGTGGTCAATCACCATTACAGATTATAGTGGAGAATTAGTTACTGCACCTGGTGTAACATATTTGGTTGAACCAGTTCAAAATGTGTCAGTCAATTTTTTATCCCAATACATAGTGGTGGGAGTTCCTACAGATATTGTTATATCTGCTGATTCTTTTCTAGGTGGTACATTGTAAGTAAATATGTCTTTCTAGAATGCAAGAATTAATCAAATTTTAGTCTGTGTTCCAAATCTGAATCAAAAAGTAAAAGATCATGCAGCTTTTTTTTCCACTTAAGTTGTGTTTTTTGTGTTTTCTTGAATTTAAACAAGTGTAGAAAAGGCTAATTTGCTTCTTTCTCAAAATTAAATATTTTTTGATAAGAAAATTTGTGCAAAAATTTAGATTTTTGCTAAGGATTATTAATTGGTGTTCCTCAAGGTCTTTTATAAAACATTTTTATAAAATTATCATTGCCTGTGTCCAATAGGCTGACCAAACTGAAATTTAAAATTTTTGTAATCTGGCAATTTATTTGCAATTTGAAAAAGATTTTTCTATAATTTAACGTTTAAATTGGCATTGGATTTTTTTCCAGTAGCCTCATACTTATAATCGTGGTGATTGATGATGATATAAATGATACAATAAATTTATTTGTAAATTTAACTTTTTTGTTATTTTCTCAAAGTCCCTTTTTGCTGATGACTGTTTTTTGAAGGTAATTGATAATAGAAACATAATTCACCCATACAAATTTCTTAGCAAAGAGACTTTTTTTATGGCAAAGCAAAAATTTTTGTACAAAGATATCTTCCATAAAAGCTGAATTTAGAGAATTTAAAAAATTAAAACTTCAATAATGAGAAGTTTCGTGATGTTTAATTTTGGGGGCAAAGGATGTTCAAATCCTTGTCAAAAATTATTTGTGGAGTATTAAGTATTTTCTGTAAAATAAATGAATTTCCCATGCGACCCACGCGACTTAGACTTAGACTTTAATGTACCCGATTAAGAGTTCTAGAATGCTGGCTTAAAATTTTGCAAATTGCTTCAAAATGAGACAGAAAATATAGCAAACTATCAATAATGACATTAGAGGTGTTTCCTTACGGTTGGCATTTCGTTATTTAAGTACTTCTTTGAGGTAACAGAAAAAAAAGAAAAATGTATTTGGACTCTTTATCTAATTTAATAATTTTTGATATAAACACCACAGAAGTAATGTGGTTTTAGTGCAAATTAGTCACTGGCGAAATTTTTTTGCAAAACTTTCAAAATGGATAAGTTATCAGCTTCTCTAAGCTGATAACTAGAGTCTTGAGGGTCAGATATCATTATAATTGATAGGTAAAGCCATGCAAAAACAAAATTCTTGCAATGTTATATGTTAGTGACTCAGCCCAGTGATGGTGTTATAAAAGATAATTATTCCTTTTTTGAGAAACCTTTTGAATAGACTAATATGTTTGAGTAGTAAATGTATCATTTAATTTTTGCTGGTATATTTCTTGAAACATTCTTCTGATATTTTAATTGGATTTTAAATCTTGTTATTTGCTTCTGTAACTATACATAGTTTCCACCTTTTCTTTTTTTTTAAATATCATTGATACAATTTTGGAATTTGGACAAATACATGCGATTTAATTTCTACATGAATTTTTATACTAGGACTTTGCGTGGAATTAAATCTCTAAAAATATTAAATGGTCAATTTAATGCCAAAAACTTGCCTGTCTTCCAATTGAAGTTGGCAATACTTTGTTTTGTTAGGTTTAATACATTAATATAATTTTCTGATGATGACGATCACGATTGTTAGATCAGCTAGGAGGTACTTTACTTTCATCTTTTAGGATTAGATTGGGTAAAAACCTTAAAAAAAAGAAAAAGTGGGTTGTTCCATCTCAAATCAGCCAGAGCATGTCACACTGTTTTCAGTTTTACTAGTTTTTACATATTATTATATTTAACATATTATGTTAAAAGGATTTATTTTAATAATATGGAAATCCTGAAAATTTGATTACTTAACTCCTGATTGTTCTCGAGATATTTACATTTCAATTTTTGCTGGTTTATGCTGATTCAGCATTTTTTGCACCATATTTTTTGCACCGGCCCTTATATTAAATAGTAATATTGAATGGACTGAATATGGTATCAACCTGAAATTTGGTACCTAGACAGTCTTTTACATGAGGAGTTCAAAAGTCACTTTTAAAATGTACATAGAACAACATAAATACATGTAAATTGATTAATAAAAACAATTGAGGTTTATAGTTTCAGGTATTTTCGACTGTCAAAATAGTGATGTCCTCTTGAAGATTTCTTTTGTCCATTTTACCACTTAAAGTTAAGGTATCAAGCATCACTTTTAAAGCATAAAAACTTTTTATTTCTCTTCTTAATTAAGATATTTTTTTAAAGCTTATTTTCGCATATTTTTTTATATAAAAAAACAACAATTAATGTCAAAAACACATACATTTGTTTATTATTATTTTAGTGAATAACATGCAAAAGTAAAAGCAACTATGCTATAAAACTTCTTTTGTTAATAAATCTTGATCATTTTGTTCAATAAGTCAATTTCAGAAATTTTGTAAACACAGCCATTTGCATGGTGGATCAATTAGACATAAAACATGATTTGATGGCAACCAATAAATATCTTTTCTAGTTGGCCAATAAAAGCTTTGACTGGGACCATGTGGGTGCATGAAATGTATTTCATAATCTCTTTCTGCTTCATTTTTCTTGGTTACAACTCCATCCCACTAAAAGTTTTCATATTTGCAAGCTACGTAATCCATGTGTTTGCAAACAACCTGTGGAATAACCAATTTATTTGGTCTCTGCACGAGGTTGAATGTCTGGACATCTGTTTGCTGACTTATCCTTTTAAAAGAAATTGTAGCTTTGTTAATTCAAATAAAGTGATGAAAGCTTATCGTTCCTGGCAAGGTTCTTCCCTTAGTTAGCCTTGGTTTTAATACTGATCAAACCTCATTTAATATTGTTTTCTGAAGCTTTATCAATTTGATATATTTAATATTGGTTTTACAGAATTCAAACATCTTATCTACATCTAAAATCTGTCCAGTCACTGACTGGACAGATTTTGCAGTTAATCTTTGTGCCACCAATGCCATCACAAGGAGACTTACCATGGCTTTTAGCAAAAAAAATCCCATTCAGCATCAATATCAAAGTCTTCCTTGTGGTGGCAAAGATTAATAAAGTTTTTAAAGTTTTTATATTGTGCTTCATAGCTATCAGAAAAGTATCTAATATTATGTGGTGGAAGGTTTGCCTTTATGTAATGTACAAAGTGCATATCATGCTCATTGTCGTCAGAAAGAAGGCAAAATTATTTAGATATCAGTTCATAGTCTGATTTATAGCAACAGGATGAAGTGCACATTGTTTGTACGAAGTTTGCTGCAAAGAATTAAGAGTTAAGCACTCGTTGTTATTTAATAACACTTTACAGCTTTAAGGTACTTGGCTTGACTTTTAGCTATAAACAAATGGTTTGTAAGTTTAACTATTTTACTGAAATTGATGTTAAAAAGTCTGACAATCCAATGCATTTTATCTAGAATTTGTTATATGTTTATAGTTTTTTTTTTTTTATTATTATTATTATATGTATAATAATCAAATTTAAAAAGCTGTAAAATGGAACAATAGCACATCTGAATAACACATATTTATTTTAAATTCAATTCTTCCAAAAATTACCTTTACGATTTTTTTTTATTAATTAATTCAATATTGTTTAAATGATCATTTTCAAAAATCTTAGTGAAACAATGCAACAATGTTTTTGAATATCTTTTACCATCATAAGCAACACTGTGTTGCCGCACTACGTTGCTATACTACATACAAGGGTGCCTTCTACGCATTTTTATATACGCAATATTAAAAATAGTTGGTTATTTTGCACTATCGCTGATGCAAAGCGTGGATTTAGTAGATTTTTAAAAGGAAGAAAATGAATAAAAAAGGCTTTAAATCCTGTTACAGGCAATCTAAGGAACATCAATTTCAAAAATTTTAAAGAGAAATTTTAACAAGGTTCTTATGGAAAACTTTATATTTTGCTTTGAGATATTTTGGGGCTGGAATTAATTCAGCAAATAGAAAGATAATATTTAATAAAAGATATCACAATACATGTTTCTAAAGAGCATGAAAAATCAATTGATAGGCCATGTTCATCCATTAAACCAGACGCAAATTATAATTTTTTTTTTTTTCACCATGATAACTCTAACGTACCAATTCCTATCGACCATTATTATGTAACAAATTAAACCAGATCATTAGGCCCTGCAGCCACTCTAATCAAGGGGAAAAGACATTAGCTATCTAATGTTTAGGAGTCTGAGATTGTTCAACAATTAAGTGGTTGGTGGACTAAGCCTCTACAGTCCTATGAGTTAATATATATCTATATTTCTGGATCCAAACATAGTAAACTTATATTACTTCATAAATTATTTTATTTTTAGTTTTGTCATAAAATTCTTGAAAATATTCTATATCTCCATAGAAATATCTTATTTCATGACGGCCATGATAATGAGGGTGATGATGATGACAGCGATGATGATGACGGTGATGATAATGACGGCGATGATGATGACGGTGATGATAATGATGGTGTTGTTGAAGATGGCGATGATGTTGATCATCATCATCATGATCCTCATCATTGTCATCATCATGATCTTCATTGTCGTCATCGTCATGATCCTCATTGTCGTCATCATCATGATCCCCATCATCATCATATTCGTGATATTCATCGCCGCCATCATCATGATCCTCATCTTCGTCATCATCATGATCCCCATCATCATCATATTCGTGATATTCATCGCCGCCATCATCATGATCCTCATCTTTGTCATCATCATTAGCATCATCATTTGTTAAAACTTACTTTGTTTGCTTTTAATAAGTTTTATGTCTTTAGAGCATGCTTTTATTGGTATGCAACTAATAGACCAGATTGTGATGATCAGTACAACACAACTGACAGAATTACAAAAACTTTCTATGTTGCAGAAGATTATACTGCTTCGGTTAATGTATCTAATAGTGTATCAAATGAAAAAGTAGAATTTAATTTTACGGTAATACCTTCTATACCAAATATTTCATTTGTCGACAATGAAGTTGTTGTGAGGAGCTTAGACGAGCCTGCATTTATTGTTGATTTTATTTTATCCGGATCAGGTGTAACAAAGTTGAATGTTTTGCTTGAAGGAGAATTTGAAACTGTTAATGAAACGGAAGAGATATATGTGGGCAGTGCAACGCTCGTTACCATAGAGAGCAGTGAATTTCATCCAAACCCTCAAAATATAACTGTCAAACTCTCAGCCACAAATGGACTTGATACTGCTTATCTAAGCAGTGTTTCAGCCATCCAAAAAAAAGTGTCCAGTTTGGAATCCATCATTGCTCTGACAGCTACAGCAAATATTGAACACTGTTATGATTTAACAGGTATAGTTGGATCCGATGTTCTCATTTCTTTTAATTTTGGTGATAGTACCCCAAACGTATCTATCAGCACATTTAACCCGCCATCAATATGCCATACTTTTACAAAATCTGGTAATATTTCTGTTATTGTGATTGCACAGAACCTTGTCAGTAACAAAAACCATACTTTCAACCAGGAAGTTCAGGATGCAGTCAAAGGTTGTTTTGTAGAAGTCTCTCCCGTAATTTTTGGACTACCGACTGAGGTATTTTTTACTATAGATCAAGGAACTGGGTTGACAATGTCGTTGGATTATGCAGATGGAATTGGTTATCTTATAACTCATGATATTGATATCAAAACTCAACAAGATAAGATCATGGGGTTCTATGGTTTTTCAAAACACACCTACCTTGTTAAAAATGACTATAACATATGTTTAATTGTTCTGAATGATATTAGCAATACTAGTTGCTGTGCTAAAGCCATTAACGAAGTCCCTATAACTAATTTATCTCTTTCTTTTGTGCAAGACTTCAGTGGAAATCAAAAGTTAAACTATATTGAACAGGGGGAATATCTTTTTTTTGAAATATCACACAACCTTGAAGCTTCACGTGTGCATTACATAATTGATTTTGGTAATGGTGAGAAGCTGCTTAAAATTTCACAAAAAAATTTTAATTATTCCTACTCTGAATGGGGGGATTTCAGTTTGTCAATAGTTGCGACAAATCCAGTTTCAAATGTATCTATAGTCAAGATAATGCATGTAAGTATGGCAATAGAACCAATATTTATACATGATATTTTGAATGGGTGTGAAAACTCAACGAAAGAGATAGAATTAAAATTTATAATGTCTGGTGATTGGTTTAATTGTACATTTAATTTTACAACTATTGATGTTGTTCAGGAAATTATTTACAAAGGTGTCATGGATCATAGCAATGTCATAGTCAAGCAAACATTCCCAGCAGGATACCAAAATATAAGTGTCTATTGTTATAGTAGATTATATGAAGATCGATACAATTCTACTTTGTGTGTTGAAGATCCAATCACCCATGACGGTTTTATACTAAAGAATCGATTTAAAAACGGAAGTATCATTTTTGATAGTGATCCAATGGGTAATCAAAGAGATTATTTCAACCTTGATGATACTGTGTTCTTAAAAATGATGCATTTGCATGGTTCTAATATAATGTCAAAAATCGATCTCAAAGTCAATAGCATGGAATATGAAATGCCTCTTGATGTAAATCACACTGTAGAGTTATACACCACTGTTTCTGGACAAACGCACTATACTGGCATAATCACTGTATTTTTATGGAATGACGTCAGTAAAGTGGAACTTAAAAAAACCATAAACTTTTGTGAACCTTTTAGAGAATTTTTTATAAAGGTCTTGAATGAAGCATCAATCTCAGAACCCACAATATTTGACATATTATTTACAAATACCCCTTGTGATGCTTGCTTAAAAATAGACTATGGCGATGACTCATTAAATGAAGTGATTGGATCAAGTTGTGTTGGGCCAGCTTATAGTGATTATTTAAAGTTTGAAGAAGAAATCAGTATTGAAAAAGTAGTTTCTTTAAAGCATCAATATGAAAAACCGGGTTTATTCTTTCTGAAATTTCTAGGAGAAAACCTTGTAAGCAAAAAAACACAAGGGCTATCATTGAAAGTCATTGATTACCCATGCAATCCTCCCACAGGAGAATTTATTAGTTGTATTGCAAAATCCACTGCGAATGCTTCTTCTTTTTCACGTTTTTTCAAATGTAAAAATAACACATTAAATTTTGTTGTGAAAACAGACTGTGCACTACGTCCAAACACTATGTATTCCACCCATATTAAAATAGAAAGATATGACAATCATACAAAAGTATGGGAGATTAATGTACCATGGGAATCTGTAGGTAGGTTAGTTTTTTTTTTTTTTTTTTTTTTTTTATTCGGTTCCGTTTGGCCATCTGGTAATAATTAATTATTTCATCTTTTATTTTGTATCAAAAAGTAAGCAAGCAAGCAAACAAGCAGGCATGTAAGCAAGCAAACAAGCAAGCAAACAAACAAACACGCAAGCAAACAAGTAAGCAAGTAAGCAAGTAAACAAGCAAGCAAGTGAAGTAACAGCAAATAGTTTCCAAACTATTTTATTACAGAAGGGCCCACGGGGTCCTTCTGTAATAAAATAGTTTGTAATGTAATGTAATAGTTCTGTAATGTATGTAATGAATCATTGGTTCTGATGTGGGTTCCGGAGTGCAATGCCTTATCTGCTCAACCAGTCAACCAAAAAACCATGTTTATCCAAAAAATGACAAACAAATGGTTCAAAATCTGCTTCCAGAATTAATTTCCAAATAATTTTTTAGGTTTGATATATAAGAATTACTTAATATAATTGAATCAATCTATAATTTTACACTTGCAAACTTTTCTTCATCATTAATTCTTCATCTCTAAGTTTTTTTTACCAAAAGGCTACTTATATGGATTTGTTAAAATTTCTTGGACCAGAAAAATACTTACTTCAATTGCTTAATAATGTTTACACTCTTTGAAGATTTACTCAAAATTTTGATGTTGACGATATCAGTTCAGCGAGAATTTTAATGCTTATTATTTATAGCTAGAATCTTATTTATTATATTTGTTATTATTATTTATCTCGAATTTTAATTATAGGTTTATATTATATTATCATTGGAAAGCACCATGGATATGGCTTGCACCGGTTAGAGCTTATGTTTACCATGATTGATAGTATAACTAAAGAAGAAATTCAAGGTACATCATCGTCAATAGTTGGATACTTTGAAATAGTTCCCTGTCCATTGATTGCCATTGTGAACGGTGGCAATGAGGCTTGTCATGTGAAAGGAGGTATGTAAGTTTTTGTGGTTATGTCACTGTGCAGAGTAAAGTAGCTGATACTTTACTTTTATTTTTTTTTACAATTTTGTAAAGATTTTTCTTATAAAAAGCAGGTGTGTTATAAATATTTATTTTGTTAATGATCCTATGAATTCATGGATGTCTGTCTGTCGTTCCTGAGTTTTCAAACTTTTCTAAAAAAAAAAAAAAAAAATTTTTGTGAATTCTTTTTTTTTCTGTCAAATTTTTTTAGGGTTTTATTCAAAATATAGATGATGAATCGTTTTCACAGCTTTGAAATTAGGTAACTGTGGGAGGCATGTGTCACCAATTTTTATGAACAGTTAAAATGATATCACATATGTAATAAGAGATGTTAGAGAATTTTTGCTTGCCTTTTTTAATTTGAAACTATTACCTGTAATAATCGCTGCATCTCTTAATTCATTAAGTTTTGGGTTGTTTTTCTTAATATCTGCTTTTTGTAAAGCAGATATTAAATGTAGTGTTTTTAACCCCTGCCTGAAACTATGTGTAAATAACTACATGGTGTGGCAAAATTTTGCAAATGGTACTTTACTGTAGATTAATAAATTTTTATTAACTATTATAAATTATTATTATTATAAATTAACCATAAAAGGAAATTTCCAAAAACATTAAAGTTGCAACATAATTTTGCATGCCAATTTGCAATCATTTGTCATTAATTACTTGAAGGTTTTTTCACATGAAATCTGTATGAGTGTTACTTTCAATTATAGATTTATTTGAAGTGGATGCTACTCTTAGTTTTGATCCAGATAATGACGATGCTATAATAAATCCGATTTGGTATTGCTTACTTATGAATGATGCTTTGACTCCACATGAAGATTTATTTGATAAAGCCGTAAAAACTACCTACCCTAATTATTACCCAGAAACAGAAGCTGATTTCATGTTTCCTTATGGTGGTATCTTTTCACAAAATGATGTTAAACTTGCGAGGCTTGTCGACAAAAGTAAGTAGTTGTAAAAAACATTCTGAAATAAATATAGGTATTTTAGTGCCTTCACTTATAAATTTAATTCATGGATGAAATTTTTCATATTTGCCCCAGGCCTTTTTTTAATATTAAATGCCTTTTATTTTGGTCTAATCTTTATAATTATCATCAAACTATTAGCTTTTTAATTTTAGTTGAAAATTAAAGTAAACATTAAAATTTAATGGCACCTCGCAATGTTTTGTTGGTTTTAATTCAAAATTTTCTATAAATTTTTTGTTACAGTACAGGTATATATTTTACTCTAAATGTACTTAATTAGAGGTTTGTTTATATATTTGTTTGAGTGAGTGGAGATCTAAGTCTCATGAAACTAGAATACAAGAAGTAAATCCCATAGAAATTTAGAAATTTCCAAATTTTTCGCATTTTCGGATTGTGACTTATATGATTGCCCTGGGGTGTCTGGAGAATATTTGGCTGTTCTGGAACTTATATTTGACGATTACTAAGAATTTTTGAGTGTTTTTGTCCTGAAGTGTTTTGAAATATTTTTAGCCATGTAATTGAGATGATAGTGTTCTAAAAACTTTTTAGGGAAATTTTTAAATTTAAAAATCTGATAAAAGTCATGGTTGTCTATAAAAATATAATGTAGTAACGCTGCTAAAAAATGAACCTCGTTTTGATAATTTTATTAGTTATGTTTTTTATTATCCCTTTCTGAAATAATCTGGTTTTGTTGTCTCTTTACTCTTTTTTTCATTTTTATTGATAAATATTATTTACCAATTATTATTTACCAAATATTATTATTTATTAGTTTATATACTAAAGTTTTAATCAGCCGTTCTCTGTTCCCTTCATTCAATGAAACCGCAATGCATTCATTGTACGTGGATTCAACAAAATTGAACCAAGCTATGCTGGGAAGCAAATTTAGCATGTAATTTCATAGCAATCTTTTCAACAGAATAAATATTTAATAGCCTAATCTATCAAATTTTTTATCTGATTATCTAGCAGTATATTTAATGTTTCATTAGGGAAGATCAGTTTTCAATCCTGAAAATTTTGATAGTTATTATTAGCTGACTCACCAGGATCATGCCAATGTTGAAGTACTACGGTAAAATTTTTATTGTCAAGAACAAAGTCTGTATTAATGCTTATTTTCATTTCCTTGAAATAAAACTCTAGCAACCTCCAGACCCTGCTTTACACTACATTTACCATCAGTATCAGCATTTGCTTGAGATGAACATAGGCAGGGTATTTGTTTTTTTGATATTGAAACAACAAGGTTGAACTAAAAACAAACTTCTTTCTACCATAACATTTGAGAATGAACGTTTTTATTTTTTTTTCTTTTAAAAAAAGTTTGATTCTTATTATTTATTATTATTTATTATTATTATTATTATTATCCTTATTATTTTTTAGTCTTATTTTCTCTGTAAGTTATTAATTTTAGAACAAAAAGCATGTTATAGATTTAAAATATATTACAGAACTGTCAGCTATAAACTCAGGAACTACTAAGTATTATCTAGAACTGTCAATAATATTTCAGAACAGTTAAAAGATATATCCAGAACTGTCAAATATATGTTCCAGAACAGTCAAATATCTTCTGGAACAGGGAGACTTTAGTTTTGAACAGTCAGATATCTTCCAGAACATTGACACTTCAGGGTCAGAGCAGTCGAAAATTCTCTGCAACCATCAAATATAAGTTCCGGAAGAGTGACACCTCAGGGGCATCGAAGATTTATCAGCTTCATAATAGCTTTTTATAAGCTTTTTTTGTATAGCACAATACATTTTTATATGAGATTAATCTTTGTTATTTATAATTCTTCTCAGTTGGCACCTTTTTGACACAGAGAAGTTTTCAAAAACATTCAACTGCAGTTGTAAATCAAATTTTTAAATAAGAAATAAAAGCATTATGTCTGACTATTTGATTTTATTAAATATTATAATTTTTTTTTCAATTCTCAGGCAACCAACTTTCCTAATTTTTCCCAACTTTTTTGTTTATTTTAAAGGGCATAATTCACTAGCAATGTTTTTGGATACGCGCTATATGTGGTACTACAATTACAAGCTTATTCTAGAAATTAGTGCAAAGGATGATATAAATAACCGTAAAACATTCTATGAGATGATCTTACGCTTAGTAAAATCTCCTCCTGTTAATGTGCAGCTTAAGTAAGTTATGTTACTGCAATTATTTCCTTTGATACTTCGAATTAACACAATCTGTTAATGGTTCAAATAAATTGAGGCCCATTAATAAAAGCTGTCATAGAGATATTTTGAGAATTTAGTTAAAATCCAGATCATTCATTTGAATGAAATACTGCGCTAAAATCTTTTAGGTGTTGCTAATACTTTTTTGACATGATTTTACTTCAACTCTAAATTTTAACTTTGTTTTGCATTTTAGTGTTTAAAATTATTATAAGACTGAAATCTGCTTGATGAAAATATCAATGACATTCTATTCTATCCCTTTTTTCTATATTACATTTTTTTGTTTTAACGCTTAGGTCATGGTAAGAATGGAGACCTAGATTTTTTGGTGACTGCAACCCTGATAAAAATCTGAAGATTTTTTTTGTCAAATCTTGCATTAAGTTTAAATAGATAATTCACAAGAACAGTTTGTGTTAATTATATTGTATGATAAAATGATAATAGTAAAGAATAAACTTTTATTTAAGTTGTTATGTTTTATATACATTTTTATATGAGTCCACCTTACTGCACAAACTTGCAAAAGAAATTTTTTTGAGCAATGTCTTGCATTCGACTTTTGGTTGAAACAGATGTATTTAACGATAAAATTTTTTGTTATTAATCAAGCGTAAAATTTCACTTGATAGTTTTTTAAAAAATCTCTTATTACCTTTATTATAATTCTGATAGCGTAGCTATAATTACAATAATTCTGATAACGTAGCTATTGTTAAAACTTAAATGCGCATAATAATTAGCCTTTTCATATTTTTATTTTTTTCCCTAATTTTTAAAGCTCTAAAAAGTTTTGCTTTAGAATTGGCGGGGAAATTTTGAGTA
Organism: Euphysa ruthae; assembly: GCA_035046665.1. NCBI lineage: Eukaryota > Metazoa > Cnidaria > Hydrozoa > Anthoathecata > Corymorphidae > Euphysa > Euphysa ruthae. The sequence goes on from JAUZNK010096121.1 coordinate 36,999, forward strand.
AATGTAGGTATGTCAAGTATTTTATGTTAATATAAATTCTATATGATTTATCTTTTGGCTTTTTCAGAAATGTTGAGATTTTACTTATTTTATTAATCTTCTTATTTAAAAATAATAATATTTTTTCTGTCCTGTTTTTGTCTTGTAAAAGACAAAGTTAACTTTTTTGAGCAAAGAGATATTTTCCAAATTGCAAATTGCGGCTATAACTGTTATATTTCTCACATTTTTAATGAAATATTCAAATAGCCGTCATAACTCAAAAAAAAAATTTTTTTAACTTGAAGTTTTGGCAAAGCAAGATTATAATAATTAAAATTATATTTATAACTATATAGATTATAATTATTAACTATGGTAAAGACTTCAGGTTGATATTTAATAGTTTTAAAGCTATGTAAATTTGAATTTAGCCTTATTATAGCCGTAGATTAATACTCAGTCACCATTGCGGGCTTCTTTTGCCATTAATTATTAAAAATTCGAAGCAAATAGAAAAAATTAGTAAAAATATATCATTTTATGTATTTTTTTATTCTCCAGTACAATATACGCAACCTATATAAAGCTAAAAAAATAAGTCATAGTTTGCATGATTCTTGAATGATTTTTTTTTTTAGTTCAATATTTTTGTAAAGACCTTATTTCACTGAATTAACAAACAAATCCATGAATAAAAATTGTAATTGTCTCACAAGGAGAATCAAAACTTTGAATTTCTGTTCTATAAGACCTGACATGTTGTAGTGACTAAGTTACAGTCATAGTCAAAAGGAACTAAGCTGCAATATTTTTGAATGGTTTTAATTTTACTCCTAAAATTTGTTTTGTTATTTCCTGCAATAAAAAATTCAAATCTTAATTTGTCAATATAGTAAAATTAAGTACCATTGTGAGTCGTTTTGATTGTAACATAAATTTCTTGTCAATTGTGAAATTAGAAATTGTTCTGTAATTATCTTAGATGTAAAAGCAATTGTAATCCAAAAATGAATTCTGATCAGAAATTATCAATTATGTCAAATATTACAAATCAGCACGTATGCCGCAGTGATATAACATACAATTGGACCATATGGAAGCAAGCTATAAGATCTAATGGCTCATTTGGTCAAGAAAGAGAGTTTTCCAATACAATAGCTTCAAAAATCAAAACTGTTCTACTTGGCACTTCAAAAGAGAGCCGAAATATTGTCATCCAAGCTGATACATTTGAATCAGGTAAGTTTTATATGGCAATAGATTAAGTTTCAACTGATCAAAGAGTTCATTAAATCAATAAAAATATTACTGATTTGAAATGAATAGATTATAGTTCCTTGCTTATTGAAATATCCCACAGATAATATTTCTTTTCAGTTTTGTTTGGAAAGCTTTCTATAAAATTTGATGATAAGATGTGGTCTTTCAAATCTCAAGTGTTAAAGCAGTTTAAGATTTTGCCAAGGTCAGCATACCTTTTGATATTTCTTCATTTTTGTAAAGCTTGTGTTAAACTTTGAATGCAAGTATTTTATTTTATTTTCAGATATTCACAAATTAACTTTTCTTGTTTTATTTGATGAAAAACATTTTATCATTTATTTGCATCATTTGTAACTAAATTGACTTTGCTAGATATATCTAATATCTAAATATCTATCTTGAATAACTATTTTAAATATTTTTCAAGCTTTGTTCTTTTTGGTGCAAAATATTTAGATAGGCTACCTGGCACTCAAAAATGTTGTTGTTCTTGTCTGGTGATTGTAAGACTTCCTGATAATGTGATTGTTTGAAGAGTATCACTTATATTCAGAAATATAATTTGAGTTTATTGCCTAGATTCTGTATGACCCATGTGAAATTCTAGCTCATTTTTGGAAGTATCAATTGGTATATTTTTGTTTCCAGAGTTTTGTCTAAATGAGTTTTATGGTTTCCGCTATTTATACAGAAATAAAAGTCTATATCCAAGTATTTAAATATTTCATTTTTTTGGTATGTTTAAAATTTTCATTGCTTGTATGCATACTGAACGAAGACATCATCCCGTAACAAATAAAATCTTTACCAGCACTTTATTTTGATTTTCTTGACTTGTGAAAGCCAATGCATTATCCGCAATTTGAAATCAATGGGTGGATGTTAAAAAGGCTTAAAAAAATTTTATTTCCTCATATTCCTCTTGATTAATGTACGGGATGAAAGGGTTTATAACTATATTAAGGGCTTATGGGCTGTAACTAGATTAAGGGCTGATGGGGTATAGCAATATTATTAAATTATTTAATAATAAATTGACAAAGTTTGTGGTTGAACTTTTTGCATGATTAAAAACTTTGTGGTTGTTCATTACCAAGGTTTATACTAGTAGGGGTTTTTCATTTTTTATGAAAATTTAATTTGGTTTTAAAAATTTGAATCTTATTGGTGATAAAAAAAGGAAAGATCGTGTAACTAGTACGCGTAATGAAATGTGATCATGTAACTAGTACGTGTAATTAAATGTGATTGTGTAACTATGCGTATGCGTGATGAAAGTGATTAAAGTTTTTTAGAGATATTTAGGAATATTTAAAAAAACCAGAATCAAGCACAATGAGATAAAGGAAAGTTGAGAAACAAGTACTTATCTCGAGTGATTCTGGACTTAAAAGGTTATAATTTTACACCTATAAATTCTCAAGTAGTGTCATTTGTTTCATACAGTTATTCTGAATTCCACTCGAGCTGAATTTAAGTAGCTGAATAAGAATAAAAGGAAGCTATTGACATGGGAATGACAGGTGAGAGAAAAGGTTAATCTGTGTATAAAATTACATAAGAATTAAGCAAGATTGTGTATTGAAGCAGGGAAATATTAAGAAATTTGGAAGGCCTATCTAGAGTATTGAGAGAGAAAGAGACATTATATAAGCAGGAATAGGAGAAAAGGGTAAACAAGAAATAAAAGAATATCATGCACCGCTAGAACTTTGTGTGAATAATTTCAGTTAGCTACTAAAGAACTAGAAGGTAAAGGAAGTTGGGACTAGCTAAAATAAGTTGTATTGAGAAAAAGAAATTAAAAACTTTATATTAATAACACAGTATCAAGACACGAGAAATAAGGATTTAACACCTATGTGATGTTTGTGTAATATATGTGAGAAAGATGTTGCACATGTCGTATTGAATGCTCTAAAAACCATTATACAATATGAAGATATGATGTGGGAGCAAAGATAGTAGATTTGAAATTGAAATGTGGGGGTTTAAAAAGAGAATGACATGATAATACCTGGAACCATCAAAAAGTGTTCGACTTATGATAATATGATAAACTACAAACTTGGAGATTAGTCAGATATAATATTTTTTACATTGGTAACATTTATAATGTAAAAAAAAATGTTCTTAAATATGTGATTAATTAACAAGAAATATAACTTGCATAAATTCAACTGCGTAAACTTCCATTCCACTCTTTAGTAGCTTTAAAGAGTGAAATCGACTACAAACACTTTAATATCTTGTAAGAAGTTTCAACAAGCTTGTATTAATTACATATGTAATTTTCTTAGAAGGAGGTAAACCCTACAATGACTTCACGTAAGCTTTGCTTTAGCTTGCCTAAAGAGCCACACATTTCCAGGAATGAAAGAGTAAAACTGGGCTCAATGTTCAGTGAATGGTTAGAAATCACACTAGGAGTTCCTCAAGGTTCCATTCTTGAACCTCTTTTATTTAATACTTTTATAAACAATATTTTTTTTTGTACTTGAAACTGACATATGTAACTTTGCTGATGATACTTTGTACGCATGAGATAACTGTTTTAATAATGCTGAAAACCATCCATATAATGATATTGGTGGACTCCACAACTGGTTCCGTAATAACTCTGTGGTTGTTAACATAACAAATTTCCAAATTATTCTTTTAGAGATTAAAGTGACATATAATAATATTTAATGTTTTTGGTGTTGAAATTTTAGCAGAGAAACAGGTATTATTATTAGGAATCACGATAGACTATGAATTAAAATTTTTGGAACGTATACGTAATATTTTTATTGTAGCCAATAATAAGTTATTTTGTTTGATTAGAAAGAGGAACTATACGAATACTAATCAAACGAGAAGCCTTGTAAATAGTTATATTCTTTTCCAATTTTTATATTGTCCTTTAATTTGGATGTTTTGTATGAAAACTGACTACCAGCTGATTCACCGAGTTCATAAACGTGCACTAGAGTAATCCATCAAAATTATAATTTACCTTTTGACAAATTGCTACGCTTGGAAAATACAGTCTGTATTCATGAAAAACATTTATAATTCTTATTGATTGAAACATTTAAATCGGCTAACAAACTTAATCCAGAATTAATGTAGAAACACTCTTGTATAAAAGTTATGCTGTATTCTCTGAGGCTTGATTTTAGTACTTCCCTGAGCCAAATCTACTACATACGACACAAAAGCACTTCTTTTTAAAGCTTGTTTTCTCTGGAAAATCCTTCCGACCTACATAAAAAATGCTTACTCTATTTCTTGTTTTTAAAAACTAGCTAAGAAACAGGAGTTTTCTAAATTTATTTGTTGTATTTGTAAATAGTTTTTTTGAGTATGAAATATGAAAAAAAAAATTGTTTGTTTGTATTAGCATTTAAATGTTGAAGCGTATATTTTTCTCGCTATGTAATTTTATCAGAGATAAATAAAGTAAAGATAAAGTAAGATTGATTGATAAATAAGGGTAATAAATTAATTAATAAATTAAATAATATTCTTATAAATTAATTAATATTTTCTTTTATTTTGAATATATTTTTAAAAAGATTAGCTGCAAATTTTAATTTTCTTTTGTTTTTTTTTATCAAATGACGGGAATTCAGTTTTGAATTTTCTGTAGGTGTTTGATTTGGTATTGCAGTAACAGTAAAACTTTACTAGAACCTTATACAAAGGTGATTTGACGTAGATTTCTTTAACTTTCAAGTTGTGCTTTAATAGTAATAGTATTGAGGAGCAAAATTACGTGAGAATTACGTGTTTAGGAATAATTAATATACCTTTTATAGATCACTGAGGTATTCAAAATAAAATTTCTAGCTAGGAAATGAAAGGATATCAAATCCAAACTTCTTTTTCCCTGTTGTTCAAATATTTATGGGTAGCCCATAAGTCAATATTTTAGTTATGAGGAAATCAAGCTGAATATAGCATTTTTTTTTTTTTTATCATGTGAAAATAATATAGTGGTGTCATTTGTATGTCATTAATTTCATTATGATACAGCCCACCTTAACTGTTTTAAGCCAGGGATAAATTTCCTGGCGTACTGCTCAAACTTACCTAGAGAATATTCTTCTTGTAATAAACAGATTTGATCTCAAACTCTTCCCTTAACTTTTTTTATTTTGTATTAAACCATTAACATAATCTACAATTTACGTTTTTGTTATAATTTAATTTATCATATAGTAACTTTTAATTTTGATTATGATTTTTAAATAATAGAATATATAATAATAGATTTTAACATTTTTATTAAGATTTTCACTAGCCTATTTAGAGAAATGACTTTTTTAAGCTTTTTTTTAAGTAAAAACTGTCATTGTTTTATGTGGTAATTTTCACAATCAAAGCAAAGGCCTAATATTACTACAAATATAGAATAATTAATGACAATCTGGTGTTTTAATTACATATTGATCACACGTATTTGAATCATTTGTGTCTCAAATTTGATTGTTGGAATACAGAAAAAACGATCTGACCTAAATCATATATTTTGTTCAATTGAACTTAATATGAATCAAATCTTTCATACAGCTTTTTTCTTCTATTTAATTCTAGGAATTAAACACTAGATTGTGCACATTTTGTTTCCTGTTTCCTCCTTTGCTTTGGCTTACCTTCTAATTCAGCTATATCAAATTGTTCATTCATAGGTATATTGGCATTGTCAAATGCATTTTCTACAATAAATCTTCTTGATGTGCCTGTCTTTATGAACAACAAAACCCATTATTTTGTCTCCTGTAGTTCTTCTTTGGCAAAATTACATAAAACGGGTATTTCTGATCACTCGAAAATTTTTGTACAAAATTTTCTCACAAAGTTATGATTGTATAAAGTTCGTTTTTGTTTTTAGACTGTGGAAAGCCATCAACTTGGAACATTCTTTAAAAATTCATTTTCAAAGCTCAAATGATGAATTTCTTAAAAATAGATATCCCTTATGCAGATTGTTTATTAAAATGCTTTCAAAAATCTAAAATAAATAAATATTATAAAATTTTTGGTTTTATCAAAAAGAATAAACTAAAAGTTTTTTGTTTCAGACACAATTTAATACATCAAAGATCATAAAATAATTTTACCATCATATTTTCAACTTTTCATAACAATGTATGAAAGGAAGCTCCGAGGGGAGCTTCTAGGATGTTTTTCATTGTATACTGGAATGGCTTCACCCAAATGTTCTTACTGCAAGCTTTTGAATTATATTTTAACTCAAACTCTCACCTTAACTGTAAACAATTATTAGCTGATAGCAGGCCAGTTTGAAATCTGTCAAATAGTGAAAAATAACCTGGCACTGTAGGCATTGCGGCCAAAAAATAATCCGACGCTTAAGTGGTTGAAATTACTAGCTAGCATTCATGTGATTACTTTAAGAATGATGCAGTATTTTTTTTTGTGATGTTACCTATACTAAAGGTTGTTAATATTTATGTATTATATTTTTAGGTTATTTATATAAAGTACGAGTTACTGTATCCTGTGATGGTTTATTACCAGGGATTGGAGGCTACTATTTCTCAGTTAACAGTGCACCTAATGTCAGCCAAGCCAACTGTGAGATATTACCACATACTGGCTATGCAATGTCTACGGAGTTTCATGTATATTGTACTGGTTGTATAGATGAAGATTTACCACTTGAATATAGTTATTATTACAAGTGTACCAAACAAGACTTTATTCCAATAACAGTGGCTAGCTCAGGTGAGAAAATATTCTGACAAGCTTCTGTAAAATTTATTTGTTTTTGAACTACTTAAACTACTTTTAAAGCTTAATTTTGGGAATTCAACTTAATGTTTATTGCACAGCTGCTTTCTATTGTATTATTTATTTATTTTTATATTATTATATATTTATTTATTATTTATTTATTTTTATATTATTATATATTTATTTATTATTTATTTATTTTATGAAGATAAAATGATATAAACACTTTTTTTCGAAATACAGCTTTTTTGAATCAAATATTTTGAGACAAGATTTGGTTTGTTGCAAAATATTTTAGATTTATAGATTGTAATTCAAATTTGATAATATAATAATAACGTTGTAATAATATTATAATAATATCATAATATAATAAGAATTGGAAATTCTATAAAATTTAAATTTGTTTAAAAGCTTAGAGTGATTTATTGTGTTAAAGTCTTTTAGATGAATCGATAAAGACACCACATGGAACACTTTCAAATGAACTAATCATTTTTTCATTCAACAGGCTCTTATGGAGCATTTTTTGTGCCCTAAAGCAATTTATAGAAAGAAGTTTTTGAAGCATTGAATGGTACCAACTAATTTCCATTCAACAACAGTGCGAAGATCGTCTTCAAAATCTGCTGGCATTTTAGCCCGACAAAAAAATACCTAATCATATTCAAAACTTCACCAGAGTACAGTAGACCTACCAGAACAAATACCATACTGATGATCAGAAAACATATTACACGTCTCTGAGTGACGACTAACACATGAGTTAATCAATGATTTGAAGTCCATACTTATGACTGGCAGAAGACTGATAGGATGGTAATTACAAGAATCAGACCGATCTCAAGAATTTTTTAATGCCAGGATAACAGATTATGACTTCCAACATGAATTAAAGCAGGATTCAGTAATAAAATTCTTAAACAACCTGCAGAGATTTTATCAGGACCAGTAGCTTTAGAAGGATCAAGAGTAGCGATAACATTTTCAATAATTTTGGTTATGTTGAAATGAGTCAAGTAAGTGTCATTCCTAAATGGAAAACCAGGCAATATATGTCCAGAATCATCGAGAGTTCCTGCTGAGCAGCTTAGCAAAATGTTCTGCCTTTTTTCTAGTAGAGGTAACAATCTCAGTCCATTGAAGAGTGAAGGGATCAAAGACTTATCTTTATTTGAAAAGCTCCTATAGGTGTGCCATAAGTCTCAAAATTTGATAGATTGGGTGACCAGACTTTTGTGGATCTTGTTTTGATAAGAGAGCTTAGCCTCCTCATAAACTCTTTTACAGTCATTACAGGCGGTGGTAAAAAGAAATCTTTTCTCAGCACAACAAGTGTGCTGAAGAAAATGAAGATAATTGCTGCGATGAGCAGTTGTAGCCCAAAATGCTGAAGAAAACCATGGGTTCAAATATGGTTTAAGTTACTTTCAAGAGGAAATATCAATGCTGTTTTTTTCAATTCAACATGCACTATAGTGTCAGAAATTTGGATTTGTTTCCTGTTGACATGATAGTTTATGCTACTTGTTAACAATTCTGTAATAACGTTGAAGTTAAGCCCTATCCAATACCAGTAGAACCCTAGAATTCTCAATTAGTTTAATACCAGTGAAGAAGTATATTTGAATTTAAAGTTAGAAAGTTTTAGTCACAATAGAAAAACTGTAATCTTTTGAATTACATGTTATTTACATTAACTTAAAGATAAAAATTCTTACAAAATAATATTTTCAAACTACCTTTCAGACAAACTAGCTAAAAATCTTTTTTATATATTTTTTCTCTTTTGACATGTGTGCACATTATTCTTTTGAAACAAACACATGTGTGCACATTATTCATACTATTTTTGAAATTTAAAATTTTATTTTTAAAAATATTTGTGTTTGTCAATTGTTATTATTAATAATGATTAAAGAGATAAAACGCATGTCATGAAATAAAATGTTATAAAATTTTTATTGAGCGACGGTTCAGGAGTCATGCTGCTCCTATCATCAGGCTAGTTACAATTAAAAATTTAAGGTTTTTATAGGAACAGCGTAGGCTCGAAATCAAGTGTTTTTGAAAGGTGTTAATTAGTTTATTAGTGACGTAGTAATAATGCGGACCAACA
>JAUZNK010096122.1:0-28556 GCA_035046665.1 Euphysa ruthae
GTGATATCGGTAAAGAAAGGATTTTTGCTCCATCGTTTAAAAATATACCATTTATATTGTCAATTCCCGGTGCTTTAAAATTATTTGTAAATTTAATATTTTTATTATAGTTTAGTGAAATGAAATGAGTAGCATTACTTATCAAGACAATGCAACCAAAAGTCAGTATGAATTATTTTAAAGCGAATTCAAGAGTGAGCAAATTATAAACACTTGTTGTAACACAAACTAAAAATGTTTTAGCTGCCGATCTGAAAGTTTGTTGTTCAAGTTTCGCGTACTCTGCAAAACTTCAACAAGCCAAAAAACGGTATACCGGTATACTGGCTTTGTTAATGCCAATGAATCATCTCTCTTAAGTTGAAAAATTGGAAGACTATCAACAAGCATTCAAAAAACAGAAGTTTCTAAAAAACTAATGACAATATCCAAATAATGTTACTATGGCAGCCTGATGGCACTACATGTAAAGCGGTATTTCCAACTAGTCAAAATTTCCAATTGGTAATGAAAAAAAAAAAAATTAAATTGAAAACGTTAATTATTTTATAATTATTTGGTTTTTACTCATTATATATTGGAAATAATATATGTAACAACTCAAAGTAAAACACTTGTTGATTTGTTTGATCGAATAACATGTTCTTGCTGTTGTACGCTGGTTTTGTTTGTGGATTATAACATTGCACACACATTATTTTTTATGTTGTATTTTATGTTTTGTAGTTTACCATATAATACGCATCCAATATGATTGATCATTATTGCAAAGTGTATAAATAATTTATTTTGTCTGCGATTTAATTTTTTTTTAGCATCTACTAAACTCACTTCAATTTATCCTAATTGTTTGTTATTCGTGAATTAGCAACCCTGTTAAAACCATTCTAGCTTTAATATTGGTGTCAGTAAGCAATGTCTTCACGAAGTTTTAGAATCAAACAAAGTACTAGACACGAATATGCTTAATTTGGCTTATAGGGATATACTAGCTGAGAACAGATTACATCAGGACAACATAAATTCTAACTATAAGAAGTATATCAATGAAACAATTCAAAATCTCAAATGTTGTTTTTGTGAAAAGCACACCGAACAAATAATGATTTGTTTTACAAAACCTGAAGCCCTCGACACATATATTGATAATAATAATAATAATAATAATAATAGGAACATGATTTCAAAGCAATGTGGACAAAATCAAAAAAAAATTTTGATGATGTTTTAAGCCGAAAATTGGAATTTGATGGAGGTTTTGAGCAGCATGAACCACCAAACTTACTATTAAAATCTTTAAATGGATCATCTTGGGACCTTACAAGCATGATTCTGACTAAAAGAAAAAGAACAACAGAATTTGAAACATTAATGCAAATAACACCACAACTTGTATCACAGAATATCAAAACTACTCGCCAAATAAACTACCATATTCAAACAGAAAGTTCAACGATGTACTCAAAAATCGAAAAGCCATTAAACGGTGTTACGTTTAAAAAACTCATTCAGTTCCTTTCAGAATAAAAGTTAGTATCAACTACAATAAAATCTTTGGTATAAAAAAATGCTTTGTTAATGCCGTGTTCGAGAAAAAAAGAACAAATCGATGGTATCTTTGTTCCTACTACATTGTCTAAAGGCCATCCTTTATATTTTGCTATTGATAATACAGACTTGAAAGTTGATACATCAGATAGGAGAAACCATCTACATGGAACCACTACAGTTGCTTATCAGCCAAAGATTGACTCACAAAAGCTTTGTAAAGGTGTTTTCCACCAGCAAACACATAAGTCTTTAAAGGTTGTTTTTTCTTATTAACGAGGAATTATTTTATTGTTCCGGATAAGTGTCACGTATTCAGAGACCAAGCTAGACATTCAAAGACCAAGCTAGACATAATATTGAACCAAAAGTTAAATAAAATGTTTTATTTTTTTGTTTCATTTATGTTTTTTGTTTGTTTAGCGATTATTTCTTACTATACAACTTACTAGAACCCAACGCCAGAACCTGGTTTTGAGTGATGAAAACTACCAGCTACAAAACTGCTTGATGTTAACGATAAGAAAAAGAAACATGATACAGCATGGAGACTACTTGAATCACTTTCACCGGCGTTGAGCCAGTGAAAGTGACATCCTTGGCCTGCAAACTTTACACAGCAATAAACTAAGCGGAACGTTTTAACAAAAATATCTACCCTAATGGCAAAACAATCATCTCATTTGATTTGCAATTATATATAAAAGCTATCAAACTGCAAACTAAGCTTGGTGTTAAAGCTGGATTTGTGTCTAGAATGGTTGGACATTATTTTTCTGTGTTTTAAAGGTACTTGAAAAATGATTGATAGAAGTGGTTTTGACCAAGTTTTTGAAGAAGAAGGTTTTTTTAGGTTCCTTACATTTAATCATCATTGTCATTGGAAATTTTACTCTTTCTGTAATTTCTAAAAGTAAGTGATCCTCGCTATGTCTCTTTGCGAATGATAAATGCAAAAAATATTGATTTATATTAAATATTTATTATAACATATTTATTATAATTATTATTATTAATATTATTATTATTATTATTATTATAATTCTGTTATCAAGATGATGTATAAAAAAAGAGTGATGGATGAGTGATAGGCTAGTCTGAAAGATTATCGCACACAAAATCGAAATTTACATTCGCAAATGATCTAGCAACCTGGCAGTTTTTAAACAAAGGAAACTTCTCTTTGAATAAATTTTGTGTAGCATTTTCTTTGATTGGTGCCAAAGCAATTGAGCAAGAGAGCAGAGCCCTTAAGGTATTAGGTAGGATAAAGGTATTAGAAAATGCTGCTGCCAAAATTTGATATTTGATTAAAAAGTAGAGAAAATGAATAAGAGATAGTAAATTATGCATCAAAATATATTATTTACCAGTGATTATGTTGATTTTGTGGTTATGACAGGACTGATAGTTCATGAACAACTATTGACTTAGGTTAAATTGAAGATAACTTAGTAGTTGCTAAGAAACAAAGTAAATTGTAGACAAAATAAAATTTTTATTCATTTTCCAGGAATGTCTACTTTTAAAAATGCAAGTATTACTTTTTGGAAGTTTATTCACTGGGTGTGTTTATAACATTAAAATCACAATTGTTTTGCTCAATGAAAAAATCTGGGGATTTGTTTTTAATAAGAGTTTAGTTAGACGCCTCAGACATATGTTTCTTATACAGCACAAATTTTGATATTGGCAAGTCCTGCAGGCTAAACTGAAATTATTACCTTTAAAGTGAGTTCTTTGAAATGTTATATTTCTTAAATATAACATGCTTTTTCGACTTGCAGGTTTGGTACCTGAAACGCTAACTTTTAACAACAATTTAATTTGCTAGATACAAAATGTGTAAATTTCTATGATCAAATATCAGCTGCAGAGTCAGTTTCTTCCAACTATTCTTGGTAAAATTTTGCTGACCTTAACTCAATAAAGATCTGCAATGAGTTTGGTATTGTCAAATGCTGAATCTAAATTTGTTTCCAGGGATAAGAATTTTTTTTCTCATTTTTGTGCTAGTGTTTACCCTGTCAATGTTTTTCTTCATTATTTTTTTTCTTTGTTATATAAATGTCATAGTATCTTTTCTGTATATCATTTTTTCTTTGAGCATAAATGCATGCTATGATATCCAAAGTTTAACAGCTACTACCGCTATGGCAGGATACTGGATATCACAGTCCTGGCTCTAAGTCATTGAATTGGTTATTTAGTAAAATAATAATCAAAAATTAACTCTCTGATATAAATGTTGGATTTTTTTATGAATATTAATTCTCTGATATAAATATTGGATTTTTTTTATGAATATTAATTCTCTTATATAAAATAGTTTAAAATTATAGGAACAAAATTGTGAATTCCATAGTCAATTCCTACTCTAAAACAAAACGAAGTTTTTTTATGATATTTTAACATTTTTAACAAATCTTCATTAATTTTCATTAATGAAACACTGAAATATGTTTGTAAAAAAAGTTTTTGCAGACACGCAGTAACAGATAAATGCAATATAGCGTGGATTGACAGTTAATCGGATGAATGTATGACAATCATTTCTACCTCTAATCTTATTTAATTGCTTCTATTTATAGCCTGAAAGCTTTCTATTTATAGGTTGGAAGGTTTGGCATATTTTCAGTCTGCTTGGATCATGTTGTCATCATGCTTTCACTGGTTATATCTCTAACACTTATTATGATACCGGTTTTACTCATTCATTTGGGCGGCAAAACTCATATTAGTTTGAATGGTAAAAAAACATTTATTTATTAATTTTTTTTATTTTAAGTTGAAAAGCCTTTTCAGTTTCGCGATAATTTCATTTAAGAAAACTTTTTTTTCACTGAAATATATATTTGTATTGAATATATATATACTTTTTAATATTATAGTTCTTGATGGTTTAAATATATAAAGTAATATGAGTATATAAAAAACCAAAAATACCAAAATTATTTGAATATTTGAATATTTTGGTTGAAGTTAAACATCTATGTTAATAATTATTTTTTTTATTATTATAATTATTATTTTATTAATTATTATTTTCTAAAATTTTTTTGTTGCATACGGTATGCTTATTATTACTTTTATTTAATTTAGTTGGTCATTTTCTGCTACTTTTGGAATATGCTGGAATATTTAGTTTGTGTGGTGAGTGTGTTTTTAGTAGGACTTTTCAAACGTAATAGGTATGATGTGATGGTCTTATAAACGTATATTAGTGGCTTTCATGTGCTCCTCTTTGAATTAAAACAACTGTTAACCTAGTTTTTAAATTTTTGATGAGGGTTGGGTTTAGTAACTTTAAAGGAAGCGATCTTGCCTTGCTTGCTTAAATTGCTTAAAACTAGTTTCTTATCTCTGCGAGATTTCCTTGCTGGTAATACCCTTTTGTAGGGCCAGTTACTTTAGACTGCTTAATCACCAATTTATGCAGTATTACAGCAATAGTTTTTAACCCAGCACTTCATCATAATAATTATTCTGGTAAATGGATACCAAGTATCAAAAGTTCATTATGAATACATAACAGTCTTTCTATACCTATCTTAGGTAATTTGAGTAAAAGAAGTTTTCAGTTTGTTCTAATGGACTGGAGACCAATTTTATTGAACTCTCCATAAAATTTTGTTTTGGAAAAGTTTGGCAGTTCCGTAAATATAGAACTGGCTTGGCTGCTCAGTTTTAATCCCTGAGTAGTGTGTTTATTTTACTTAAAGAATAACTTGATAAATAGTTTTTCCCAACGTTACCAGTTCCTGGTAAAAATATTGTTAGTTTTCCCATTTTAAGCAATCATCAGATCATTTCTTTTTTCTTAATTTAAGTTTTTAATTCCATAAAACAAGTCCTTATAAGGATATATTCCAATGGCGCAGATATAAAAATCATGCATGATAATCAAGCCATTAACATTAGCAATATCATTTTCAGAGTTAACTTTCGGCTCAATAATATTGTGATTATCTTCATCATGTTTATCTCTCTTTTTATTATGATCCTCTATTAGTATATAAATTTTATCAAGGAACTCATTGTTTGCTTCTTATTTCTGCTATCCTTTCATTTAATTTTTAAATTGTACGCATACTATCCAGGATATTTTTCAAGATATAAAAGTGCGATTAGCGTATCTGTGAGTGAACTTCTCCTGGTTAATTTTTCTTTAGTTTCCATGCATTTAACTTCTATGGTTTATAGTCATTAGTACTTTCTGGAGCTTTATATGAAACTAGCTTTGCAAATTTGCTCTAAATTTAATATTTAATCAAGATATTAGTTTTATGGATTTCAGTGCTGTCTTCAAGACAATTATATTTGAAAGTGAGGGTACAAAACAAAAACAAAGTTGTCTTTTACAGAATATGAAATTCTTGGTAAAAATAAGCTATTGGACTGTTTGCTATAAATAATGCCAAAACTCTTCTGACTTATGTTTTTTCTGAATTTATAACAGGATTTAGAATAGCAGTGTACTTAAAATGTTTTTAGTTGGAGTTGGTTATTTTATCTGGTATGTCCGCCTTCATAACTGGGTTAATATAATTTAGATATGTATCGAAATTTTCTTTTTTTTAACTATGAATGGTTTGCTACCTAAAAGAAACAATGAACATGTGAGTATTCTCTTACTCAAAATCCAACTATGATTATGTAATGTATGGGAAATAAGAAAAATGATAATGAAGGCAAAATACAAAGTTTCATTTAAAACGATTTTCTTGAAAAAAATTTCCACTTGGTGTTGAAAATGCATTTCCAGTATAACAATTTTATTTTAGAATCTCGCACCTTTCAAAATAAGTTAAATTTTTTATAAACTTAGGTAAAATGCAATGTTTTTAAAATTGCCGACCGATATATTATAATTTCTAAAATTTCTCACTGCAAATCAGCACACGATAAAGTGAGAAAAAATGTAAGGCACTTTAGATGTTTAGATAGAAAAAAAAATTTCAAATGATACCATTAGACTGGATTGCCACAGATATTTTTCATTAATTGGAAACACTGATAATGTGCAAATATATCATTTATTGACTCAGCTTGATAACAATTTTACTTTCAATTTTTCATAGCAAGGTTTATCTGACTTTGTTTTTAAAGTAAAAATTGTACAAAAAAAATCGTAATTAGGAAGTCTTTCATTAACGTACTTATAGTACGGATTAATGCAATATTTCAAAATACTCATTGGCCAAATTTATCATTATAAAAATATTTTAACAAAGTCATAAAAATGGTCTAATAAAATTAGGGAAGGTCAAATGCATTAACCTGAAATTGAATCATAGTATTCAATTATAAGGGTTTCATAACATGGCTAGTGATAATCACCTGCACAATCATTTTCATTATTTACTTATTCACAAACTTCCTTTCTTTTTCAAACAGCTGTAGTTAGACGTTCTATAATTGTTGTGTTATGAGAATACAATAGTTGGGTGCATTTAGATTCTTAAGGCGCTTTGGGCTTTACTTGGTGTGAGACAAATTATACATCACAGGTTTTACATTGTCATGATCAGGAAGATGAGTTGGAGAATCGACTAGTTAAGTTAATGACTGAGATTTGGTGAAGTTGGTGAAGTTGTACATGTTGTGCATGAAAGACTATTAGTTTGACAGAAAGGTTAGACTAGGTGAATTTTGAGCAAGGTATTACCTTTTTAGGGAGAAATTCTAATTAGGCTCATGAGTTAGGTATCTCATTGGGGTTTACAAATATGGGTAGTGGGTGGTCTGGGGAGGTGGCAATCAAAAGTTAAATTCTAATATCGAAAAAACCTGCCTCTAGGAAAAATGTAACATTCAATAAATTTTGTTATTTTCATTGTACATACACGAAACTTTCCACAATTCTAGTATACTAGCACTGGGGAAAAATAGCATTCAAATATTTAAGTTGTAAATTGCAAGTTTTTACTGACATCGTCATTTTTAAGAAAAAAGTGTATTTTTGTTAATTCTTACTACTGGACGCAATTTTGTTGTCAGAAAGATCTGGTGTCAAAATACTTAGAGGAATAGGAGATAAGGGAAACTCCAAAGCTTTGTTAATACCATATGGTAACCTAATCAAAGATCCAAGGATATCCCTATTAACCTCGATTGCTCGTTCTTTGTAACATTTCAAAACAAAAGTCTGATATGATGATTTGTGAAATCTCTGATTTACGAAGTATTGTGAAGTTTCTTTGTGCCACTTTCGAGAAGCCTTTCTTTTGCGAATTTTTCTGAAATTTCCATTTTTTATGCTGCATGTATTGAAAATTTTGTCTGCCAAGTCAACAGATACTGGTACGCTAGAGCTTAGATTGTATGGCTGCTCTTTTTCTACAAATAGGCTGAATGGGTTGATGTATTCTTCTTGTAGAACCTCAATGACCTTTGTTACCATTTTTGCTGATGTCAAGATTTGAGATGGTCTTAGCGCCCTGTCATCTCGCTTTTCTTTGTTTTTCCTGCCGTCTCTTTCATCTCCTTCACATTTATGGATTTTCAGCACAATTCAAACACCATTTTGAGACGATTGGGCTGTATGAAGCAAAACTCTTGACCCCACCTTAAAAAATAAAGAAAGAAATATGAATAAGTGTTTATCTGTTTGAATTTTTACAAATGTTAAGTCCGCAAAAAATTAATCCATTTAGTTCCCTAAGAAAAAAAACGACTTAATAAAAAAAAATTTCTTTTTTGAATGTTAACATTTTCGAAATGTTTTATCCCTCCCACATTTGTATTGCAAGTCCAATCTCTTAATTATGTTCAAAATTTAGAGATTTTATTTCACCCAATTCACTTAAAATTAGCTTAGCAATGCCTTAGCAAAAAGTTTTTAAAGAGTTTCAGGATGGCCAAAAATGCTTCTGTAATGAATTTTTTGCTTGTTTCACTGATTACGTCGTTTATCTTCACTTTGCTGAAGACTATTGGCCATATACTCAAAGAACATATAAATTTCAGATGTATTTTTTAATAATATTTCTTGTTTTTTCAGTTATTTTTAACTATTTGCAAGCTTTTTGAGACTTTAAAATACAATAACTTCAGATAGGAAAATGATAAATAGTTGAAATTTTCAGGAAAAGTTTATGAATCCTATAGTATTAATTTAAGGGAAGCCTTTTTGGAAATAATTTACAGAACATTACTTTTTAACAGGACCTGTTAAGCTAGGCCAAATATAGCTTAACAGGCTCTGTAATTTTTGTGGAAAGGTAAAACAGTCATAGCTCAAAGCTATTTTGTTAAATTTAATAATTTTTTTTCAAACAAAAAATGTTCACGTAAGGATTATTACCATATGTAATTATAAAAGGTTGAAATAAGGTGATGATACAGTGTTTTGAAATATGGCTGTTTTTGGTAAGTTTTTTTCATCTAGCTGGGTCATTGAGTTAACTTTTTTTTAAGTCTTTGAATTTCTTTAAAACTGTTGAATTTATGGCTGTAATATGAAAAACCAATTATTAAGTTTTTTTTCTTGGGGAATCACGTTAAGGTACATACACACTGAAGCTTTGGCATCTTTTTTGATTAGTTTGCTTATCATGTTGAATTGCTAGTGCTTGGACACTCATCTCTTTCAGCATAAGTAAGGGCTTTAAGCCAGAATAAATTGGTCCAACGTGGATTAACCGTTCCAGGTAATAAATTCCGTGTCGTTCGTAGCCCAACTTGTTGAAATGGGAAATAGCATACTTCGCCAGTAAAATAATCATTTTGAAGTCATTTTCTTGGATGGTTGTATGAGCTAGATGCAGTGTTGTTTCGAAATCAGGATAAAGAAGCCAAAATTGGGAAGTTTTTCCAAGTTCTCCATTTCTGACTTTTTCTCTGAAGTCATCATGTTGATTCACCAGCGCTTGTGAAATGTTTAGAATTAGTTCTTCATTGACTTGATCAACATCATGCGATATATCAGTTAATTCATCTGTCATGACATGTTGCTTCTATAATAAATTCCAGAATAGTCAAATTTAATAGCAAAATTATTTAACCATCGTGGATGTAAGCATAGCAAATACATTTTCAATAAACAGATTATCAGTTGAACGAAAAGATTTTGTTGATATAAAAAGAGACAAAACAGGAAAGCACAAAATTGCCTGATTTCATTTAGATATTGTTGTTGCTGTTGATACTAAGCTCTGCCAGGAAACGTGTTAACAGCAGCCTTTCTATAGCTTCTGACATGATATTATTTACAAACCGCTTGATTGTAATGTGATTCAGATAATATTCCACTTCCACTCGTGCCGTATCTTCAAATCCACTGAATGATACAACACATCCAATGACTTCTTTGTAAATGAAAGTCAGAATCTATAAATCTTAAATTATAGAAATTGTGTAATGGTACATTCTGATTTGTTAGTCCTTTTTAACGTATTTATCAAAGGTTTGATATGTAAAATTCTGTATCATGTGCCATTAATAAATGAACTCAAAATCCTATGGCTTACCTTCTCATGGATATCCTCATCAAGACATTCATAAAAAATTAACTGTTTTAATTAATTTATTCAAAACTTATTTAGGCAATGTATACAGAGTCTAAAAGCCTAGTCTTAAAAAAGTTAAGATATTATTCACAACGGAAAGCCAAGACAATGCAAAAAAGTTTTTCGGCACAATACATTCAAAGAATGACACAGCTACTAATAGTAATCTGGAAATTTTCTTTCATAAAATGAAAAATTCCTAGGTGGATAACAATGTCACTGTAAACATCAATGTCATTCCAAATAAGCTTGAAGGCGTTTATAACAGCCCCAATATCTAAACTTATATTTGTATAAGACATGTTTATGATGCTGCCAATGTCTGGAGATACTGCATGTGCTTCTGAATTGGCGCAAACTCTGTGACCTTTGTTAAGGTTGGTGGTAAATAGGTTTCCAATGTTTTATTAATTCTCTCATTCTAAAGCTCTTATCCCTGATTTTTGCAATTTCGCAACTTGTTTAGTACCTTGAAAACATTCTTAATACCGGTCATACTGCGTAATCCCATAGCAAGCAGGTTCTTTAGTCAAAAATTTTCCTACCGTGGCTCCAATGATAATGTCTCAGCATAAGACTTGGTTAAACAATTGACATTTTCAATTTTTGCAATATTATTTTTTTGTACTAAAGAGACTGGTTAGGAGCAGTTTCACAAAATTGGGTTTCCCAATTTTCCCAAGCTCTTTCATTTTTATTGGCCATCTCAATCTATTATTGGAATACTCAATGACATTTGCTTGCAACACTGAAGCTACTTCCACAATGGTGAAGCTGATTGACTGATGACTATTTTAGCTGTGTTAGCTTTTTTAGCTGCAAGTGGCAATTTTGACGGAAAGTTTTGCTTTATGATTTTTTTTAGCTTACTCCTGTACCTGCAATCGCCAGAATTAAGCCCATGTATGTTGTGCAGTTCGATCATTGAAACTTCTTTTTCCCCAAAGATTATATGGTGTTAAATGTGCTCTTTAAAGCAACAAATCAACACTTTCACAAGATTGGGATGGTGGTTCTTGCAATAAAGGGATACTTTAACAGTTTACAAATTTAAACAAATGTAGCTGTCAAACTAAATTAAACTATTATTTCTTTAGTTTTAGTTTTCATTTTCTTGTAATTCAAAATTTCACAACAATTTATTTGACACTGTAACCTGTTTAGTATAAAGTATGATATAAGACAAATATTTTTATCAAAGTAAAATAACGATATTTCTTAGATAAATTTATTTGGGTTTTATTTTAATTATAAATCAAAATAAGTCTGATATTTTAAAGAAATAACTCTTTAATCATTTGCTTTTAAGTATTTCAAAGAGAAATTCTGTTTTTTTATCAATAAAAAAGAGGTGTGCTGCAAAAAATACCACTAAATAAAAATAACAACGTAAAATTGAATATACTTCTTAAATAAATATATTCTATTTACTTAAAACATTTTCCTTTGCAGGACGTTTTCTATTCATTTTTGTTTAACCTCTCATGAACTCTCTACAGCAATGGGAGTGTGCCTTGAATTCTTTTTTGATTAAACATACATCTTCGACTTTATACTCTAATCTTCTTACGAAAAATAAAATCCATCTGGAAACAACCATACTGCATTCATATTTGATGATGACCCAGATGACGAGCGAGTACTACTCCTACTATCTGGCTTGCTTTTTGTGATGTCAGTCAAAGTTTGAGTAAATGTCTTCTAGTATGGATCACTGTGTATACCATTGAGACTAGTATCAGTGGTTTATTTTGCATTTTTTTTGATATGCTTGTTGTTAATTGGAAGCTGTTTCTCTTGTTCACTTTTCCTTTATCTTATTTCATTTTTGTTCTATTCACTTATCTTTCAAGGGACTGTACAATATTTTATCATCATAATGAATGAAGCATAACTGTCCGAAAAATAATAAAATAAATAATAAAATAAAAAACAAAAATTCAATATTAATATTAATATTGTGAATAGAATATTGTACACAAAATTGATCTTTAATATTATGCCTTCTTTTTCAAACACAATACTAAAATTTCCTCTACGATTTTTGTGGATTTAAAATTAAAAAAAAAACACTTTGTAAAAGTGGTGAGAAAGTGACAAAAAAGAGACTTTTTCCATGAAAATGCTGACATTAGCAAGAATATCTAACTTACAACTTAAATTTTTTATTGCCATTTTTTCCAGTGTCAGTGTACTGCAATTGTGGAAAGTTTCATGCATTTACCATAAAATAAAATTTTCCAATCCATTTTTCCTAAGGGCAAATTTTTATCATTATCGGAATTTGCTGGGAGGTCCCGTTGAAAACCTGTAACTTTGTTTGCCTTCTCTCCAGACCACCTACCACTCATTTTTGTAACCCCCAATGATGCGCCTAATTCGTGAGCATGATTAGAATTTTACCCTAAAAAGATTCTAATTTGAATTAAAATTTGTATCTAAAGCTTGTGTTAAAAATTGAACTTAAAAGATTTTCATATTCTTCTTGATCACTCTTGGAGGAATAATTTCTTTTAGCTCTTGTAGGCGAAGTTTATAAGAACTCTGTTGAAACCATGTTTAGATTTAATACTTATCACTGCTTCCAAGGGACTTTGCATTGGTTAAAATCATATACATAAAATCATATCATTATCATTGGAATTATTAATTATCTTGCACGTCACGTGTAGCAGGCTTATTTTTCGAGTTATGTGAATTATGTTTTGAATTAAGTTTCGGAGCATCTGCAGTTGGATGCCTTTTTTAACGCCAATATACTTATGGAATTATAGAAACATGGAATTTTAATTGTAGAGCTAAAGACTAAGGGGGTTTTCTGCCCAAGCTGAATGACAATTCCCAACCTAGTGAACTGTTTTCATAAGACACTAAATTTATGGTTTTATTGCTCCACTGTCACAATACAGAGTATTTGAGAAGTAGTTGAGAAAATTACAAACATTCAATCAACAAAATTACTCACACATTAAATACCGTTATATACTTAGGATGTCTACTAACCATTTTCAATTGTACCTGTATTTGTGTTACAGAACTATCCTCTCTTTTGATAGCAACAATGGTTGTTTTAAATGTTTTGTTTTTATTACGATTTTAACTTATTTTTTAAAGGTGGAATATCAACAATGTTTTCAATATTCATGATATTTTCTGAAAGAAGACCGTTTTTCTTCAGGTGTGTAATGATTCAACAATTCATTGTTAATTTCTTAAAAAGTTTGATCTGTTGTTTTTGTTTAAGCTTTTTGTTATAAAACTTGTCGGGAATAGGATTTGTTATTGGACCTCTATGGCACCTGTAATTATCCTTAGGGGTGGAGTTTTACCACCTGGCCAAATCTTTTAGAAATTTCTTCATCCAGGCATTTTAAATCCAAATCCAAATCCAAATCATAGATTGCAAGATATTTTTACTCAAATTTTACCTACTTTTTCCAATTTTAAAAATATTATTAACACTGACTAAAGAGCTAAATAGAGGAGAGGTTTATTAATTGTTTTTTGCTTTTGATATAAGTTTATTAGACTGAGCATTGAATTTTATTGCAAATTTAGGTCATAATTTTGACAAGTTTTTTTAGATGCTAAAGTAAGGCTTTTACTGTGGTGCTCATACAGACTTATTTTTTCCAGACTTTACTCAGAACAGTTTCTGTATCTTAATCCAAAAATTTAAAACTTCAAAATTATGTTTTAACAAATTATGATCATAAAATTGAATTTTTTATTTCCAGGTCTAAATTTATTTCCAGGTATAAATATAAACCTGAAGATATTTTTAAGAAAAAAATTTAAAATGAATTTTAAAAAATTCATCTAAAAAATTTTTTTAGATAAAAATTCTTTCAAACCAGAAATTGAAATTTGATTTTCAAAGAAGTTAAGATTAAACTGGAAAACCAGCATTAAAGTTAAATAAAATGTCAGCGACAAAGGATCTAGTTAATTTCAAAAATGGTATCTTCAATATTTGTCTGAGGTGTATCCTTTGAAAATTGAAAATATGCACCATTGAACTATGATATGTTTCATAAATTTTGAAAGCTACATACAAATTCTTATATAAAGTTAATTTTAGCTTATCCTATTTTCTTCCATTTGTGAGGGGGCCAGTTATTTGAAGTCCTTTTAAATTTGTCAAGTTGTGACATTTCATCAGAAAACTATCCCTCAAATTTTAGGTTGGCACTTGTTAGAGAGTAGGTGCCTCTTAAATTTTAGGTTGGAGCTTGGTTGATTTACTTTGTTTTTTACCACTAAGTACAGTAAGCGTTTTTTTTTTTTTTTTTTTTTTCCCACTATAAGTAGAAATTTGTGTGAAAATCAAGAAAATTTTAGATATTTTAGTATTATTTTTGCCTTCACAAGAGAAATTTTGGAGAATAAAGTATTTTTAGATGTTAACGTGCAGTCGTATTTCCAAAAGGAATTTGAACTTCATTTCATCTATCACTCTGACTGATATTCAAGCAAGGATAGGTAAATAAGCAAACAATTATTTGCTTGACAGAAAAATAATGTCAGTAAATTTTAGACAGCATGGCTTTTATTTTTGCTGTTTAGAATATACTGCAGGATAAACCAATAAATAAACCATTAAATTTGATAAAAGAAATATGAATTAACAGCAAGAAATATTTTTTAACTATGAATGTATGAATTATGTTGTTATCTGTCACGCTTAATACATTCCAAATAACAATTATATTTTATGTAACGAATTTCAAGTCGTGTTCTTTATCTTAAATTCAAGTTATTTTTCTACCAAGTTAAGTTTTATTCGTAAGAGAAGTTGTGTCTGTAAGTCTGCGAAACCACTGCTAATCATATCAATTGGCAAAGTATACCAAAGGTAGCTACTTTTCATTCCAAAATTTTTTTTCTCTAATTCTAACAAAAACCACTGCTGTTGCAAGCCACCAAATTAAACAATTTAAATAGAATCAATACCAACGTTTTTGCAAGCATTAAAGCATTTAGGTAAAGTTATTGTGAATGAATTTATTTTAACATATTTTACTTTTGTTTTCCCACAGTATCATATTCCATTACGTATAAATTTTTACTCTGGTAATCTATTAGAAGCAAACAAACTGTCATGGTTAAAAAAGGGAAAACCGATTTGTTTTTGTGTGTGTATTTTTTTTATTCAAATATTCCAACTATTAGTTTAAATATATTTTTATGTTACCTAATTGACTCATTTATGCAAACCAAAAAAAAAGCTGTCTAAAATTGATCTTCTAACATAATCTGAAATTTCTTATTACTTTATATTTGTCTACATATCATACTACCTTCTTTTGATTTTTAAGTTCCACTCCAATCATAATTAAGATACCACTAAGTACTTTTTTTATGAAATAGTTTAAGCTTTTCCATACAGATTAACAGTAAAGCAGTAAGTATGACTAAAGGTTCTTTAGGTTTTTAGGACATAACAAATTGATAGTTTATTTAGACAACCATGTATGAAGCTACAAATTTCCCCTGCACATTTTTATTGAAATCACAAGTTATCTTACTCATAATTACAGGGGTAGGTAAATTAAGACTTGTTTACCTTTAATTCTTCTGCGTTATTTTAATCACCGCCTTTCTATCAGCAGTTTTAATAAAAATCTCATATTTTTATATTTTTATGTGTGCTCAATTTTACGTGAACTTTGGTCATTTCAAAATCTCAATTTAGGTCTGCCAGCATTTCTCTTATTATGACAGATTTACTGCCACACTTTTATTAGTATTGCAGTAACTTAGTTGTAAAATTTTAACATCATATTAGTAAAATTATAGTAACATCATAGTAATGCAGTAGTAACATAGTAGTAACATTGTAGTAACATCTAGGGATTGAAGAAGATCAATTTCTTTGGGAACATTACTGTGAGAAGATTGATTTCCTCTAATCTTTTACTGCCTTTTTGACTATAGAAAAAATTTTTAAAGTTTGCTGTTGTGTTTATAATAAGGATTTAAAAATTAAGGCTATTATATAAGTAAGTATTTATTCACTATCAATAAAAATTTTACAAAATAAATGTTAACACCATATATTTACATTACATCTACCATCTTTGTTTACATTTGGATTCCATTTTTATATATGTGGTGTTATCTCTACATGAGTTCTCAATGGTGTTTTATAAGATAAGACAACTCTATTGCTCAACTCAATATATTGCAAAGGTAATGCATTTATAGTTAAAACAATTGAGAAGAATTTGAGAAATCTACTTTGAATAAGAGGTAAATAATGTGTATGTAATAAGGTACTTTTTTGGTTCAGTTTTTGGAAATTTATTTTGTCCATGAACTCAACTTGAGTTTCAGCCACTACAAATATTCAACTATGCACTCAAAAAATTTTAAAAATAAAAAATTTCAATTTTGTCATTTTTAATTTTTCAGGCGCTCAACAAAATTGTTGAATTCTCGAACGCAAATCATGCGAAGGTTTTTAAACGAAATATTTGATGAAAAATTCATTTTGCAGTACAGTAAGAGGATAAGAAGTGTGCAAGACACTGATAATGCAGTAAGTGTGGATCCTCCCGTTCTTCATGTTTTGACATTAACCTATTAAGCTCCAATGAAAATAAAAGGAAGTTCTTAAAAATAATGTTTTAAAAAACTCAAATATACATTATTTTATCATGATACTTAATAAGATTACTAAGTAGGCTTCCTTGATAAAAGACCTGCTCAAGTAATTTTTTAAATTCATTTCAACTGTATATTTAACGTTAGTTAACAACATAATACTAGAACGTATAATACCCTATAGATAAAATTAATTCGGGTCTTACATATGCTGAAAATTCTTTTGGTTTTTTAACAAAACATAAAAGTAGAAATAAATTAAGGAGGCAACACAATTTATATATTAAAAAAAAAAAAAAAAACATCTACATCTACGCTGCACTAATTTCCATTCCAAAGTTTAATCTTCCGTTTGAAAGAAATGGCATTATCACAGTTTTTAATGTCATTGGGGAGATTATCTAAATTAGGCACGGTTTAAACTGAAGGGAATTTCTGCCATAAGTAATTTTGCGAGCTGCATGACAAAAGATATCCCGAAGTAGCTTCGGAGCACTCTGACGCCACGTTTTAAGCACCTAAACCATTAGAAGCTGGAGCTGTCTGATATGAAATTGCAGCCGCTATCTAATTCCAAGAGCTTATCTAGACTTAAAGACGTATCATCATAAATCGTTCTCAGAGTAGGTTTATGTGTACTCTGGATGAGATCCATACTAGCCTTTTTGCAAAACATCCAGATGCCTGGAAAATATAAGAATTATGGTAAAATATAGGCATTTAAGATATTTTTAGCTTGAGATGTACTCAAAGCATGCCTTATTCTCATTAGAGTGCATAATACCTAATAATACTACTTCCTCCAAAGGCCAAATCCTCAAACCAGAAATAGAAATAGAATAATCTCCCAGCGTGTTTTGACCTAGAAACATTAGCTGGAATTTCTCTGGATTGGCTATCATAGAGTTCTTTCGAAACCAGCGATTTACACGATGAAGACGTTAACTGTTCACGAATATTTTCAAAAGATGTTCCACATAAATAGTGTTATCATCAGAAAAATTAAAAATAACTGTTTCTAGGATGAAATAGAATATATCATTGTTAAAAATCTTAAATAAAAGTCAACCTAGAATAGAGCCTTGAGGTACACCTAGTACAATCTCAATCCCTTTGCTAAAACAGAACCAATTTTAACCCTTTTTTCCAGTTAGATAACTGTTTAGAAAGGCCTGACTTTCCCATGAAAAACCGTATGCATGTAATTTTGAAAGAAGGAGTACGTTAGGAATTCAATCAAAAGTTTTAGAAAGATTCATTAAGATTGTACCTACAACACCTTTTTTATCTAAACAGTTCTGCCACCTTTGCAAACCTTAACAAAAGCATGTTGAGTAGAAAATTCTTTTCTAAATCCACATAATAAATTTAAAAATCTATCCTCGAAAAGGTATAAACTTGCTTAGAAAGAAATTTTTCAAACATTAACCATAGTCGGTAATATACTAATCGGGCGGTAGTTTCCTTTGTCAAATGCATAACGATTTTTAAAGACTGGAACAATATCTGCATATTTCAACTCAGATGGGAAAATTGCTTCATCAAGGGAAGTATTTATACAATCGGTAAGGTTCAGAACACAAAAAGTAGCAGAAGACTTTAAGTCAGATCAAGGGATGCTAATACAGCTTTTTTTTTAGCTCAAAAATTATACTATATACATCCCGTTACATATTTGAAATAAAACAAATTCCGAGTAGTGGTAAAACAATTATTACAATGCTGGGATGAAATTTGTATTTGTGTATCGATTTTAATAATATAATTTTAATAAAAATTACCCCCTAGCACTCGATACATTGTCATTTTAGACTTAAATTTTTTTTTTTTAAATTTTATCATAAGTTGTCAAACTTTTTTTAAATTCTGCATGAAGTCAAAGGAATATAGACTGAAATTTTATCCCACCTGTCAAAAATTATTGTTTTCCAGCACTAAAACGTATTTGTCATATTTATTTGGTTAAACTGTTCGGTCAAATGAGGCTGTTGAAAATTTTTTTGGTGTTTAAATATGTTATCCATGATTAGTTTTGCATCTTGACCTTTACTGAATTTTTTGTTGAGTCCAGCCGCCAGTGCTTGAAACATGGTCATTTTCAGCCTAAAAACAACAAACCTCAGCCTAAAAACAACAAACCTCAGCCTAAAAACAACAAACCTCAGCCTAAAAACAACAAGCCTGTTCCTAACTTTGTAAATTTTGCATGTAAACTACCAATCCATTGAATATTTATATTTATATTTATTTATATTTATTTATATTTATTTATATTTATTTATATTTATATATATTTATGTATATTTATTTATATTTATTTATATTTATTTATATTTATTTATATTTATTTATATTTATTTATATTTATTTATATTTATTTATTCCCAATGTTCAAATTATTTTATTTTTTATAATTGGTAATTTTTCCATGATTTATTTCCAATTCCATTTCTATGATGAAAACAGATTGATTGCTGTTTTTAAGGAATAAAATATTTATTTACTGCGAAAGTATAACTTGTCATCATTTTGTTAGAGATTTATAGATTTTTCAACAAGTAGATTTTCCTGGAATCACCACGCCTGTTTTTTCATAAAGTGTGGTTTATAGTGCGTGTTTTTATCAACATTTAAACTATATCTAAATTTTTGGTACTATATCCATATTATAAGTGTTAATCTTTCTAAAACTTTATGCGCAGTTGATGCAGGTGTATCACGCTCATTATCAGCATAACGATGAGAGCTATCAGGCTAGTATCATTTAAATCAGTTAAGTTTTCATAATAACTTTGTTCGTTCGTTAAGTATCTGCAACTATGTGGTTTAAAGAAAATAAATCATCGATAGCTACTGTTCCAACTTGGCCTCGGAACCGCTATTTTCAACCTGTAATTAATGGGAATACCATTCAAAATGTAAATCAGACGTGATATAAAAATAAAACCTTTGGAGTAGATTTATGTTACATGTTTTATAGAAATTAAATTTTTAAACTGATTTCATTTGCAGAATAATTCCTTTAAAAATTCTATTAAAATTTTTTTAGAAATAACCAGTCAGTACTTTGCTACTTGTTGAGTTGTTAAATTGAATAAATATTTCCTGTGTCTAATCATGTTAAATTTCTCATGGATTTTTTGATCTTGTAAAAAGTTAACGTTTCAGAACACAAAGTATTTGGCTTCATTTTGCTTATAACTGCAAATTTTAGGATGCTCAACATTTTATGCCAACCTTTAATAAAATGACCCATGTAATTATACTTTTTTTCTGTAACAGTTTTATTTATTCATTATATTTTCAGATATTTTTTACAATGCTACATACTCATAAATATATAAAAATAAAAAAAAATAAAAAATTAGGTATTATAATAGATCTTCAAAATATTTTCTTTTTTCATTCTAATCCAGGATTTGCCCAAACATTTCGGACATATCATTTCGGACATAAAAACAACGTTTTCTGGAAATGCTTTTTGTATAAGTTTTGCACAAAGTTTAGTTTGAAAATCTTATCTTTTGAACTGTTTGAATACATTTTGAAAGTTCTTGTTTTCGCAGCTTAGAACCAAAGAAATTTTGGAGTCCCTTTGGAGTTTAACCTGAAATTAATACTATACAACTTTTTTCAAGAAATAGTTGTGCCCGGTTTGCTGAAATATTTAATGATGTTTTTTTTTTTCATGTTTTTAATGTTTTTTTTCTGATTATATCCATGTGTCAACTATTTTTAAAATTTATCCATTTGTTTAAATCTGTATTTACATGTGTATTTTAAGATTTTGATAATATTTTTAAATTGTTGAATTGGTATACAAATTATAATTCGCGGCTAAAAACCAGTTGATTTAATCCAAATTAATTGGTCAATTCAAGACAATTATTTTTATAGCAGACGTTGATGTTGTTTCTTGAATCGAGCGAGTTTGAACTATGGTTGTCTGAAAAGTTTGATGTGTTGTTGAAGAGTTCACAGGGTATTTTTTTTTCTTTTTTTTTTAACGTAATTTACAATGATTGGTGGCTTATATTTAAACCCTGCAGTAAATTAAAATACCTATTTTAAATTATTAAAGGTACAAAGAAAAATTTTTCTCACCAAAATCATAATTTTGTAAGAATTTCTGCAGAATATAACAAATCAAATTCATTGATTACTTTCTTTTTGCTAATTTTTCTTATGTTAATATTTTTTTTTAAGATTTTAGCGCTATAACACTATAACATTATAACACTATAACTTTATAATGTTATAGTGCTAAAATCTTGCGTTTAAGTATTGAAACCCAGCGTAATTTCCGGAGAGCTGCTTTCATGAAAAATGCTCTTTTACTTACATTACCGTAGAAATTTTTTTGTCTAACTTTTATATGCAGTTATGAGACAAAGGGGAGCAAGGCAATATTGTACATTTAAAAAAAAGAATGACACTGAGTAATGGAATCGAATGTGCCAAACCTAATTTTATAAGGACATTTATTCCTAAAGAAATTTTAATATTTTAAAATAGATTTTAAACAGCTACTCTAAGATTCAGGTATTAGCTCAAACTGTTAGACTAAAATTATGATTTTTAAATGCTTCTGGTTATTCAATTTTCATGCAAAAAGGATTACATGATTTTTGGATGATTCTATTTATGAAATTTTGATAAGGATTTCACGAAATGATTATATTTCATTAGACGCGTTCTTCCACTTTAATTCTTTTTCGTATGGTAGAAAACTTTGGGAACTATGAAAAAGTTTTTCGAAGCCAATACCACTAAATGGAATTAAGAACAAATAAATGGGTTTTGTCCTGATATAACATTTAAGGTTTTGTTTTCAGGGTTGTTTCTACTAGATATGTTGAATATGTCACACGAAGTTGCTTTTAAGAGTTTTAAAATTTTTATCACAAACACTGTTTTAGAATTTCCTGGACAGGTATGTCTTTTATTGGATTTAGCCACTGAAAACGATAGGGTATATTATTATTTGTTTTAAAAGAGTAGTAGCCATTGCTTATTATGCTACATTAAGAATCAAAATGGTAAACTCTCTTTACCACCTTCAGGAAATTTTGAATATTGTTTGAATTCGATAAAAATTGATGAGAAGGTATTTCAAAATGAAAATGTATGAGTATGTCCGAATTCTTTGAACGACAGAATTTATTGCTCAAAATTCAGTATTTCTTCACCAAAGTTTCTCATTTTTCACTCAAAGATTTTAAAACCTATTCTTAAAATAGTGATATATTTCCGTTTGTAACTTAGGATGTTGATAGTGATTAGATTCGAAAACTTGACCTCTTTACAGCAAAATATAACCCATGCCTATCTCAGATTTCATACGTAATGCCTGGGTGTAGTTTGATAACCTAATTTAGACCCGAAGTAAATCAAAATCTTCATCCAACATGTTAAGATTTCCATCCAATATGTTTGTGTTTGTGTGTTGATACTACCTATAGAATTGATAAGAACATATATAATCATATATATTTGTTGTTTTTTTAAAATTTTTATAAGTTCCTTACATTGTTTTGTATTTAATTAGATTACAATGCAAAATATTATTGAAAAAAGAACTTTACTTGAAATATAAAGTCATCAAGGAGGTGAAGATGGTTATAAACCATCGAGATGACAAGTTGACCATATATTTATGGAGTGACGGATGTGCAGCACAATTTGGACCAAAGTATTTATTCCATCTAACAACTGGAGAGTGAGAGTTTCTCAAAGAAAATCTTAGAAAATTATATTTTTAAGAAATAATTGGGAAAAAAGGTTTTGAGGAAAATTTTGTCAGATTAAATTTTAAGGAAAACATTTAGAAGTAAGGAATTGAGTTAAGTAATTGAAACAAAAAAGGTTTTGAGGGAAATATTTTCAGATTAAGTTTTAAGGAAAACATTTAGAAGTAAGGAATTGAATTTTAAGTAATTGAAAAAAAAAAGGTTTTGAGGGAAATATTTTCAGATTAAGTTTTAAGGAAAACATTTAGAAGTAAGGAATTGAGTTAAGTAGTTAAAAAAAAAGGGGATGAGGAAAATTTTTTCAGATTAAGTTTTAAGGAAAACATTTAGAAGTAAGGAATTGAATTTTTAAGTAGTTGAAAAAAAAAAAAGGTTTTGAGAAAAATTTTTTCAGTTTAAGTTTTAAGGAAAACATTTAGAAGTAAGGAATTACGTTTTGAGGAAATTAATTTTAAAAATATTTGTGAATAACTTCGTAAGGAAAATATTTGGAAATAAAACTTTGAAGAAATATGGAAACAGAAATAACATTTTAAGGAAGATTTCATGTTGAGAAGCCTGAGGCAGAAATTTCCACACGATTCTTTTAACACTCAGCGTCTTTTTTTGCTAATCATCGAGTTTTGTAGCTATCTGGTCCTTGTGGTCATTTTGATTGAAGAGATGGTTTTAATGTTAATGAAATTTGTGCCTGTTGTCTCCGTGGCGAAGCTGGACAATCAATATTTTTCAATCTTGTTGGATGGACATTTCTTAAGCTTCTTGTTTCACTCAAAAGGACTTACATTGTATAGAAAGCGTCTTTTACTAGAAAATAGATGATTTGAAGTAATCACAAACATTTACGTCAGTTTGCTTTTTTTAAACTTCAATTTTTTAAGGATAAGGTTATACTTTGAGAGATATCATGTTTAAGGACAAATCATTTCTTTGTGTTTATTTAGAAACCATGTTACAGTACAATTTTTTCGAATTTTTTTTTACGACGTACTGATTCATTTACTATGAATTTTAGGCAAATTCTTAAATAAATTTGGTGAGTCACAAATTTTCTGCATTCTGTGCATCCATGGTTATTTACAAGAAATTTTTATTCGGCATCATTTTGGTATTTCAGAATACTCAAAGGAGCAGTTAGTTTAAAAGGAAATTTTTATTTTCACTAAAACCTTGTATGCTTCTTATTTTTCATGGATTATCAGGTGGCTTCTGCGGCAAAATGCGAAGTAGTTAGCGTCAAATGTTTATTTTATAACATATAACTTTTTTTATGCAAAGTTCTAAGAGGAAACCGAATTTGCCAAAAGTCTGAAAATGACATCCGACACTGAATTTTTTTTTTTGCTATTTGGTATTTTGATATGTATTATGTTTTTAAATTTTTTATTTGTAATTAATTCCCTAAATCATTTTTACGTTAATCTATAAGCTGTCACTTTTTGTTGTATGTAAATTTAATATCCTACGTATTTTAATTGACGCTTAATTATGCTGCCTCATTATTTGAGTTTTAAAATAAACTTGTTTATTGTATTGATATGTCAAGAAAACGTTCATAATAAATATTGGTTATCTCAGTATACTTGTTTGACTGATTCACTGTAAAACCATGGTCTAAATAACGATAGAGTATATTTATCTTTTGGATTACAATTTTTAATGGAATTTTTACCAGTAATTAACTTAAAAGAGATAACAGTTACGCCTATTGACAGAATAAAATGTTTGATTTGCCAAAATTCTTGCGGCAACCTGGTTATTCATCAAGCCATTGAACTAATGCAAGATCAAATACGAAAAGACAAACTAAACTGGTAAATATATAGAATTTAATAAGAAATTACGAAAAACAGACTTCGCATTATCATATAATTACAAATGTTATCGGCGGTTTACTCTGGATGAAATCTATATGACTAGAGCGCACGCAAAATCTTTTGAAAAACATCGATATCTACTGCAAAGTCTTACATCATCTTCTATCAATCCTTTTGACATTGACATTGATGTTTGTTTTGTCAAGAAATAGCAGCGGCGGATACATATGAATGTATGACGGAATCCAAAGATGTTGAGATAAAGAAAGCGTATACTGATTGTCCAGACATTTTCGTAATATATCACATACAGTTTGAAAGAGCTTTAAATACAAAAGCAGGTGATATTGAGTACCATAAAACCTGTTGGGCAAACATCGTAGTTCGCCAAATATTAGAATGCCTCCAAATCGAGCTAATAATGCCAATCTTAATAGATCTCGATGTAAGTAAATATAATTTAATTTCAATGTTGCAATCTGCGATAAAATATTGCTAATATGGGTTTACTAATGGTGGTCAAGTGGGAGTGACTACATTTACAAAATTCGTATTATAGTTTTTTTATTTTTGTGTGGCATTTCTCATCCGTCGTGGTACAAATTAATGTTAAATTGTCACTGTCCTGTCAAGAAATCAAATATGTGATACTTATCCCGATAAGTTATTCTTCATAGGTTTTGGACGTGTGATATTGCTGATAAATCATGAATTATATATTATCTTATAGTAGGCACCAGCAACAGACTACGGAGAAGTATCTGAAAATACTAAAGATCTGCATACAATACAATCACTAGTTATGATAGAAATCATCTATGGAATCCGAGAGGAATTGAGCCAGTACCAGCTTTTGACTGTAAGAAATATGGTTGAAACATACGAGGAAATTTTAATGTATTTAAACGTATTTAGCATGAGCTGTTTTACAAACCTATTTTGAATGGATGGAACATATTTCCACTAATAAACATCCTTATGCGTTCCAGATATTTCATCAATAGTTCAGAACTTTATTCGATCATGCTGTGACTAATTTATGACTGCTATGGTGTACTAAATGCATCGTTATTTTCTTAAACAGATTCAGTAAAGCAAAACATACAAAATCACACATCGCTTAGGGTGAATTAAGATTTTTATCTCAACAAGTAAGAGCGATTATTAGAATATGAGCGTTTAAAACAGGATGGGCGTAATGACGCATCGTACAGTTTTAAAGGTCACATGTTTTACGCTGAAGGCATTATCCAAGCAACTGGCGGTTTGATGGCGCTGAAAGACCGCAATGGACTTATGGGGCGTAGATCATTGCAGCTATCGCTTTTGCGAATCTTATTTATTTTTATTTTTAGCGATAATCGATCTTATTCGAGGAAAATAAAATGGATTGTTGGGCGTATCCGCCACCTTGTCAATGGTGTAAAGTTTGTTATCAGTTTGGAAGGGAATGAATCAGAGAGAAGAGTAACAGAAAGAAAGACATCTCTGATGTTGCAATTAGCAGAGGAAACAGATAAACAAGAAGATGAAAAAGAAATGGCGATATTGAACCAGGCAGAAAAGATATTGCGTAGTTCATCGCTGAAGTTTTTGAAAGGTCGAAATACAAAATTAACAGGCTCGGTAACAAACAATCCCGATGATACTCTTACAAGTTTAAGACAATTCTCTGTTTGGCTTCTGGCGGGTGAAAGAATCATGTGGATAAACATGTATACGTACTTCTGTGGATGTGGCGATACATGTGGAAACACAGACCCATGATCCTGGCGGAAGTGATGTAGGCGGTGAAGAAAGCGAGAGTGATGATTAGGAAATAACATATATATATTTTTTTATAATTTGTAATAACACCCTAAATTTTATAAAAATAATGAATAAATATTTTTCGGCAAAAATAATGTCGTGTCGGAAAACGAATTGCCATTCTAATCTTTATGAAGATATAATTACTACGTAATTATTATAGACATGATATATTTTAGTTGATTTGTAGGTTTTGTGAACCTTGTTTGCCTCAAAACATTGAAAATAGTATAAAATTTTTGCAAAATAACGACATCTAGGAAAAACGCTAAATCATTGTTGGACATCATTTTCAGGATTGTGGCACAGCAAATTCGGATTCGGATTTCTCTTTTTTCCTCAATTTTGATTTTGAAAAAGTCTATATGATAAAATAAACATTTGGCGCCGACCACCTTACTTAACTCAACTAAGAGTTTATTGTTACCAAATACATTTGAAACAAGTTTTATGGTTTGTTGTTTTATTAAAATATCCATCCAACGTGATTTTGAATTTTATAACAGATCCTACACTGGTATAGCTTCATTGAAAAATGGCTAATTTGTGTAATGTTTTCAGTTTGTAGAAAAACGTCTGAAGTAATTTTACGTCACCTTTCTGATTAAGTTTTTTCCCATAAAAATGCCGTAATATCACAGTGGGTAAATTAGTTCATTAAGCAAGATGGAACTAACTTCGAGATAATTTAGAAGAAATATACGTCGGGTACAATCGAATAGAATCAGTAATGTCTTGATGTCGCCTGTTTGTGGTAACGAACCTGAAATTGTCTTGTTAAAACTTTTATTTAGATATCTGAGCTCTGGGGTCATGGCACGAAAAATGTCAATTTATCTTCTCATGTAAGTAAAATCATATCTTGAATCCTGATAAACTGGTTTTTACCTTTCTTTTTCAGGAATTGGTCCCAACATAGATGTCCAGCCTTTTTGCATTTGGTTTTGTCACATTAAGAAGATTTTTTTTTGGAATTTTACAAAATTCAATCCAATTCGCAAAAATAATTCTACTCAAAATTACCTTTTTGATTTATATTTTAAATTTTTGTTGGTCGTTATTTGATCACGAAGTAGGTTAAATTTGCTATATATCTTCATGAAAAAATCTGGGGAGAGAAATTAATCGAACGGCTGAGAGCGGTTTCAATAAAATCCACATTAGTATATCAATAGTTATATGCCGACACCATTTAAATACGTTGCATGTAGCTTAATACTTAAAAAAAAAATTGTGCCATGTGTTTTACTTTTCAAGAAGCCTCGCTGTCAATATACAACTCGCTCATGGCGTGAGTTTTGATTATTAGTTAAAAAATTTAAATCAAAATATATTTAAAAGCCTCACTTACAAATATTAATCCATGCAAAGCGATGTGATTAAAATTTTTGTTCGTGAAAAATACATCTATAAACAAAATTTATTAGTGATTCGATGTTGGAACCTCTAATAAGTATTATGCACTGTTGGTTTGAATTCCAACAACGTCAAAGAGTCATTCACCCATATTCGTAATCTGGTATGTGATAACACATGGTGAACGAACACTTTTTTTATAACTTTTTTTTTTCTATTTAGATAAATACCATTTTAAACCAGCAGTTTAATTCTCTTCAATCTACTACATTCAGTTATGTAAGTAAGTCTTTTCGACCTCTAGCGAAGCAGATCTTGGGTTCTATGAATCAAACCACATCCGCTTATGTAAAATTTTCAGTGATGGATCAGTAGTTTTTGTTTTTCTGGAATCTTGCGTGGATGTCATAATTGCTATAAACTTAAAATTCTACATTTGTATCAAAAACTTCTTTTCGACATAAAGCCTAATTATTTAAAAAATGTTTTACATGCTAGTTTAGTTAAATTTATTCTGTATTTTGTTTAATATTTAGCCTAGTCAAGTCAGCAATGTCTTTTAATTCATAGGTTTAAGAGACAAATTTCAACCAAGTATTAGAATATAGATTGTTTTGTAAAAACATGGTTTCAACCATGGAATAACATTAGATTGTTTTTGAGGCTATCGATTAGCCGTAGAAGTCTTATATGGTTTCCTTATGTATGACCCTGCGTCAAAAATGTAAAAATTTTGAGGAATGATCTTATTTTCTTGTTGGTGCTAAAACAAAAATTTGTGATGTTATTTAAGATTACCATAGTTTTTCTAAAATTGATGTTTTTATGACGCTCACTTATTTATGGGGATTTATATTGTTCATTCTGTGTTTTTTTCTTATTTCATCTGTTAGACCTGTTTCACACTTGGAAATAAAGATTTCTCCCAAATATTGTCTTTGTTTTTCGTTTTTTTTCCTGATGTATGTTATATGTATTTTTAGATGCTAAAACAGATGGTATTGTTGCATATAAATTCAATTGTGGCTACTGCGTCTTGTTTTATGGGCTTATTAGGTTCCATAGTCGGTGCTGTTTTTATATACACCTAAAATTTATTTAAATTTTGACTTTCTTATTACTTTCATACATTTTCATATCAATTGTGTAACAATTTGATG
>JAUZNK010096123.1:0-12182 GCA_035046665.1 Euphysa ruthae
CGGGGACTGCAAAGACACTGTAATTAGCTGTAAAAAAAAAATATATATATATATATATATATATATATATATATATTTGTGAAGGATAGTAAGAAGAACATTTACTGGAAATTTGGTGATAATCGGTCAAACGGTTCTCAAGAAATCTTAACCGGGGCGTCAAAATTGCCTTACAAATATAGTTACTAAATGCACGAGCTTTATATAGTTTTCTTTCTTTTTTCATTACTTTGTCATTTTTCTTGAGTTTTTTTACCATTTGAGTTGCTATCAGAATCGACATCATAGATAACAAATCGGTGTTCGTCTTCTCATTTTTCTTCTGAGTCACCGTCCACATATGGTTCACGCTTAGTTGTGTAATGGGAAACAAATTTTTCTTGAGAGGTAATGATAAAAGTGGTAAAGATACCACTAAAGTGGGCACTTCCAACAAATAGATATAAAAAAAAAGGATCAAAGGGTACGAGGAAGTTAACCAGTGGCAAATTTTTACCGTCTTCCCTCCATAAATCGACTGTTTAGGAAGACAAATCTCACTTAACGTAACCACAAACGTCGCAGTTATCATAAGAGTTTAAAGCAAATAATTTTAATCAGAACTTATCATGTCACTGATGACATATAAAGATTGCATACTCTTTTTTAAAAGTAGGTATGAGATCAGTCGTCAAATATTGTAGGAGATCACTCAATTCTGACATAATAGCATTAGTGTAGCATTCCGCACACGTTATTGGCAATATTAATCACCTAAATGCAGTTTACTGGGAAATCGCTCAATAAACACATTAATTGGTTTTTATTGTCATAATCTTGAACATAGGTTGATAAAACAAATCTTAGTTTGAAATCTATTACTTCTGATTGGTTTTATTTCTTTACTCTTTAGTATTGCTCTTTTCCATAAGCATTAGGTTACCTAAGCTGATTTTTAAAATCTGTTTGAGGATTTTGCTTCAAAATTTAATTCCTGGGTTACCACTTAAAATGCCACACCAGGTAAATCATACATGATATAATTTTCGTAAATATTTTTTGAAAACTTAAATTTGAAAATGGTGCGAATGCAAATAGTTTGTCAATTATAATATTGATGCCATAACCATAATGTATTAAAGATTTACACTGAATCAATACCTTTAACATCAGCGTTGACAGCCGTACCAAATATGAATAACAGAATACATCTTAAAAATAACTTTAATAAAGGCATGTAAAAACAATCTAGGCAACGCTTGTCCTAAATCGCAAAAAATTATGTTATGTTATATATTTTTTGCTCGACATTGAATTTTTATTGAAGAAATAAATTTATTTCATGCCTATAATAATTTTGTTTGCTCAGCTTAAAAAGTTTGTAGGTAAAAAATTATATTATTTGAACAGGATTGTAAGGTAAACACATCTTTTTTTTAATATAAAGACAATTTATTTAGATGGCATTACACTTGAAAAATAATTTACGGGGGAACTGCGATGATGACAAAAAATTTTAAAGTTTAGTAGATACCAACCCCAAATATAAGTTGGAGGCCAGATATTAGGCTATTTTTTGTGCAGTTGGTTATATGCCGACTTAATTATGGTTAATTTTAAGACAAACTAAAAATTTATTAGCTGCAGCTTACTTTAAGGTAGGCACACAAATTTTGGGGTTCATTCGTGTGTAAAGCAAATACGAATTTTTAATTGAGGTTATGATTCTAGTTTTCAAAATATACGAAAAATTGTCTAGTTTTCATTTGTAATTTTTCTTTTTTTTCTTTTTTTTTTTTTTTTACTTTTTGTGTTCACCTACTTCTACGAAGCTTGAATTTTATAAAAACTAAGAAATTTTAATAAAAGAATTCGTCTAAATTTTAGCTGAGGCTGGAAGCGCTTTTTCAGCCTCAAATCTTCTCCCTTTTGTTCTTATAAAATAAAGTTACAAAACAGATTTAAATTATGCTATTTCTATAAATATAATGAAATGCGTCATTAAAATATTCGAATTTACATAAGTTGAATGTTTTTGAACGAACATCACTGTTATTATTCTGCCACAAACAAAGATATATATAAGTTATGAAAATTACAAGACAAGAAAAAAATAAAAAATAACGACAACAATAAACATTAAAGATAAAAAACAAATGGTGGCAAGGATAAACACAAAAATTGTCTGTCACAACTGTATTTCTATTGTGTTCTCGTTACATACATCACTCACAAAAACACAGATTCAGCCGAAGCGTAGTAAAAAAAAAAAACACAACAACAGAATTATAGTCTATATTTATTATGTCTGCTCCAGAGAGGTAAAAAATGTTTCCTTGATCTTATGTTTAAAAACTTATAGTTTTTGATTAACTTTATTTTGTATTATATATTTTATTTTATAAGATATTTTCTTAGAAAGCCTGGTCCATAAAAGGATCTTATGTATTAAATTTTGCGGGGGTAAAATTTGTTCAGGTGCTTTTCCGTGCCAATTCAGTTGCCAATTATTATTCTTTTTTATTTCCAAAATCAGTAAGGGATCCCAAAATAAAATACTCTTTAATAGTGAGATGAAGCAGACGTCACGAAAGGCAAAGATGACCTTCCTAAAATAACTGTCAAAAAACTTGTTGACGATCTTGTTAATTTGTTTGTCTCAACCAACACACATACTCTTGATGATACTGCTCCAACAGATTAAACAAAATCGAGCAGAACCGGTCAAAGTTGAAGGGAACAACATGCTGCTAATCGAAAGGCTCAAGCCATTCATGATTACGAGGCCGGAGTAAAGCAAGATGTTATTGTTTCTAAATAGTGCAAAGATAAAACGAAAATATTACAATGTGCTGCTTTTAAAAACAAGAAAACCCTTAAAATTCGACCAACAGATGAATAACAATAACTGTACGCCTGTTTGAATAAAGAATTCAAAACTGGGCTTTCAAAAGGTCACCGTGTAAAATTCGGGTGGTTGTTGTCAAAAGCAAGAAATATTCACAGACATCTCGAAAATGATTCAAATGCGACTATACGTAAACATGTGATCACTGTTTTCATAAAATCGAAGGTAACCGAAAAAAGCTTTTAGGCTTGATTTGATGAAATGGCATTAGGCTGGAAAAAGCGTATGAAAAGATAATTAATAAAATAATAAAAAAAATAACGAAGTTTTTACAAAAAAACGTGTATTCGAAACGTGTACTCGCAAGTTAATTAGAGACGATATGTAGTAGGATAATCAGGAAACAAAAGGTCAACCCTTAAAATAAAGCACTTTTGTATTCACTAAAACACGCGTAATACACTCAGTAAATGTGTACTTCATAGCAAATAAAAAAATTAGTGATCGGGATTTTATAAAAATTGGCATTCATTTTTAGTCACCTAAATCAGTCAAAATAATTTCTCCTTAACGTGAAACCCGTGAATCAACAATATTTCGAGTTTGTTTGTACATGATTGGCATTAATTTAGTCGTTTTTAGCTTCCCTAGTGGCTTGCAATAATAGACTTTTTAAAAAAAATCGCTATTTATCATCATATTCCATCTATTTTAACGTGATGCCAGCCACATCCACACAGTTACCGCTCAACTTTCAGGTCTTAAGTCAAGCTTGATTTTTGCACTGTTTTTTGCCATGGTTTGGTGTTTTTCACTAACTCTGGCCTCCTATTTTTGAATTTAAAGTTCTCTAAATTGGCTACAACAGAAACAAAATTGAGAATAAATCGTAGAACTCTTATCTTTGAAAATAAAATCATTTTCGTAGCATAATCTATTTCTGCACGCTGTTATCAGAAAAAAATTAATAAAATATAATTTAAATCATGCGAAAATCATTCTTTGACATCTTTTGCTTTTCTTATAAAAAATATATGCGAATATTTAAAAAAAAAAACATAATACATTTATTAAAGCGGAATACATAAATGATATTGAAAAGAATATTATTTATTTATTATTAAAATTCAGTAAATTGAAACCGCAAGCTCACCTTTAGTACAGTCAAATTAGCATTTGAGGTAGAAAAAAGGAATTTAAATGAAACTATGAATTTTTGGAAAATGGGGCATGTGTATATTCACCAAAAAAAAGCGTATATGTTGTTAAAATCAGATTTACAGCGTCCAGGTTTAGCACTTGGTGCTTTAAAAGTATCGAAAGATAAATTGCTTTAAAACTATTTACCAAAACTTGAATTGTGCGCACCCGACGTTTGAACTATTTTCACATAGTGATCATTTTTATTACGTCATCAAGAAGTTTAGAAATGTAAGGAGACCACTTGTGCAAAGGCACGAACCTGTTTTAGCGACAGTTTTAATTTCAAAAAGTAAAGATCAATTATTGTGTTCGAATCTATAAAAACCTTTACAAGAAATAATTTATCAAGAGTTGCACATTTTTTTCTTGTATGAAAACACTCAAATTCAAGGAAGCATTTGAGTTTTCCACGCTTTTAAGCAGAAGATTGTTTTTAAATGTTCTTTAATTTATGACACCAAAATAACTGTTTTGCACAAAATTTTCTTAAATATAAAGGCGTGTAAAGTCGTGTAAAGTTCTAAAGAATGTTCTTAGTGTGTTCTAAATTTTTGGCTGTGAAAGCCTTATTTTCTTTTATGATTTGCTCTCATAAAAGAAAATCGTTTAGTCATTAATTTCCTGTTCTGTTCGATCAAAAATGGATGAAATCAACATTGCAGAAAACATAACAAAATGCGAAGATAAAAGTCTCTAAAGAAGTATGTATCAACACAGATAATGCCTAATAACTGTCTTTACTATAATTGAATGTCTTTAGGGACATCGTCATTAGTTTCAGTCGTTTCAGCAACTGACCCTAAGGCACTTAACACACAACATCGAGCAAGATGTTACTAAAAATATGGACTTCTTTATAAAAGAAAAAACTATTTTACTTTTCTACTTATATATTACAATATAGTTCGCAATAAGTAAAGTCAAAAATCTTTTAGTGTTTTAGAAAACAATCAATGCACTACTTAGGATTAAAATAGGCACCAACCTTTAAGTCGTTGTGAGACTAATACTTTTTGGACATTGTTTAAACATGCAAATGATATTTAACATCATTGTTGTAATCGCAGAGTAGATCTATTTATATGTAGATATCAAGAATTTACCTGTAGCAAAATAACTAAACGACTAATGTGCTAAAAATCTTGAATAAAAAGGAAGCTTAAGACACCTATCGTATTTCCTACAGGAGCATATAGTTGTACTGCATCAATTCTCTTTACAGCCGCACCGGACATATGTCAATAATTTTTCTGGGGCAAGTGTCTGTGTCATCCCCAACCCTCCAGATTTACCAACTTCCCTAACCAAGTTTGTACTTAATGGTAGACCTGGTAATAATGGTAAAATGCCCCATCTCTTGTTGGAGGCGAATTTTGAGTTTGTTAAGTGAGGTAATACCCTTTTGTTCTATACATTAATCAAAAACTCTTCTCCAGCTTTTGCAATTTCAGATTTTGTAGATACTGCAGAGTAAAAAACGTTGGATGCTTTTAAACAGGACTGCATTAGATTTTCGTTTTTAAATAAGTTGTTCTTTCCAATACCGTTGAGTTGAGAGACAGTGTCACAGCCAAAAAAAGCGTGTACAAACAAA
This sequence comes from Euphysa ruthae, assembly GCA_035046665.1. Classification (NCBI taxonomy): domain Eukaryota; kingdom Metazoa; phylum Cnidaria; class Hydrozoa; order Anthoathecata; family Corymorphidae; genus Euphysa; species Euphysa ruthae. The sequence goes on from JAUZNK010096123.1 coordinate 5,625, forward strand.
ATCATATCGTTCATCACACTACTATGTTGCTTCAGTTGCCTAACATCCTAGTTTAGGCTTCTCGCTTGCATAATGTTCTAAAAATTTTCAGGAAGATAATGCCATAGTAAAACAATAAAATCTGTGTTGTCACCTGCTAACAGTTTCTTGTGTTTCCCCACATCGTTAGACTGATGTTGTGACTATAAGGAGGTCTGCATCACCATCGGTTGAGTAAACTTTAACTTGATGCTATTGCAAATTTTTAACAATGAAGTTGATCACGTTCTGCATCTTTTTCAAGTTTTTAAATAACATTTCTTTGCTTAACAGTTTGCGGTGCTGTAGATGATATCTTGATTTCTGGCCCAACTTTTTTAGTGCACTTAGCATATGTCTGATCATTTGTTGATGGAATTTCGGGATAGCGAAATTGAACAAAAAATTCTGAACGATAATGCTTTCTTATGCAGTTAACTTATAATGAAGATATGGCTTCATTAGTCATTTGTTTTTACTACTTTCTGCAACAAAGCGCCACAATCTATATCACATACTATGAATTGGGATTCACTGCTTCAGTAATGGTATACACTTGTAGGCTTTCAACCAGTTTAGGTTTTTTTTTCAGATCTTATTATTTTTCGTAACTCAAAAAGTTGTACAGGGTAAGGAGATATTTTGTGGATTAATAGCTGTCTCAAAATTTAAAGAATCATTATTAGATGTTATAGCTATTAATCGTTAGAAAAGCAATGCAGGATCGACAGTAGTAGTTTCATTCTTAGCTTTGATTTTCAAGTTTACCACTTGAGCTTAAGATTTAAAAACTTATGTAGATACTTGTTTGCCCTCAATGTTTGATACTATTTTCTGTCATACTTATGTAGCTACTTGTTTGCCCTCAATGTTTGATACTATTTTCTGTCGTACTGCAATTGCTCTTTCGACATTGACGGAATCATTTGCAACACCATCTGAAACAATGTTTCTAAACTGTTAACTTCTGTGTTAAAAGGTTTGTGATCCCTAAAAAACACAAACTAACTTATCGCAATCTTCACTATCTCTGGATTTTCAAGACACGCTCATTTCTCTGTGTTGATTACTTGTACTGTATTTCTCCCCAGTGAACTCCTCAATTGTATCAATAATTTCTGCACACGGTGCTTGTGTGTAGAGATGCATATTCCGTTGGACTTCCTTAAATCCTGTCCCACTGGATTTAAGGAAGTATAGCGTGGAGTAGGAATTTTTTACACTTTCTTTGACTTTAATTCTCTTTGCTACCAATATGTGTTGTTGTGAAATTTTTCAGAAAAGCACCATCAATGCCACGCGTATGCTGAAATATATTGTATATACCTCTTTGTTTACTTGCTGGTTATTTTTAATGCATGAGACACATCTAATGTATTATTTGCTATGACGTCAATCTATATAAGCTTACCATAAGAATAGTTCAGTTTTTATTGACTAAAATTTATAAAAGGCAAAAAAAACTATGTATTTTTGCACCTCTGAAATCCAGCTTAAAATAAATTTTTGAGCTCAGAACCTTTTTTTGGTGAAAGCTGATATGCTGAAGTAAGAAAATATGCAAAAACAAATTCTTTCGAAATTTGTTCCAAGTTCGGTTAATTTTTAGGCTAATTTTACCGCACTACTTCATTAAAGCATATATTTTTTTATTTATGCGGTTAAAAAGTTCCAAAAGTACAATATAAAGTTTTCAAACGAATATAAAGTTTTAAATCAACTAGTTGTTATATTTGTTATTTATAGGCCTAAACTCCCCCCCCAAAAAAAAAAATTCTTATTAGAATTTCAAAGTAAATAAATATTTTTAACTTAGGCTTTAGGTTAAAATCAGACATAAATTTTCAACATTCTCGGTCAAAAAATTTTGAAATTCAAAACCTTACAAGTGATGTAAAATTAAGGTTTACTTATTTGCAATATTAATTTTAGTTATTTAAAAGCAAGTGTAGCAATATTACTTTTCAAATAAAATATAATCACGTTTCTTTCCTCACATTTTTAGCATTAGGCCGAAAATTTTTATCTTAGGTACTACTTTATGCTATCGATCAAGTTTTATAATAGTTTTGAAAATATTTTTTACGGCCAAACATAATTGGTTACAGTATAAAAAAACGAGATTTTTCAAAATTATTTATGACATGAATTCCAGGATTTCTAGAATTAAAACAATTTTTATAAGCTACCAAAAAATGCCCGTAATGAACAAATAATGAACAGGGTAGATTTCTTACAAAAATCCTTATCTGTATGCCAAATTTCACACTTTAAGCAATAACTGAACTCGCCATGCTAGTTTCTGGGAAGTACGAACAACTGGGTATTCCTAACAGTACATCTCGTGGAAAAAAACAGCAATATATCAGTGATTTATGTAATCTCTATACAAAATAATTCATTTACACAAAGTTTAGTTAACATTGGAAATAATATATAATCGCTTCTCATGTCATATTCTCTTGGATTTATATGAAAGTTCAAGTGTAATAAAAATAATATCATTAAGCTAATAAATTATTAAAATTAATATTCATTAAAAAGATCTGAATATAAAAAAATGACCGGCGACTGTGTAATCAAGTCAATAAATCGAAAGTTCAATTACTGATTGTAAAAAAAAAAAAAAAACGGAATCTTAGAACACTGTCGTTAGGGTTCAAATTTATAAAAATTAAAAATACCTATCATTAAAAGTTAAGTGTTGTTAAAAGTGAATTTTCCAACTAAATTTTAACAATATAGCTTTTATAGGTAACTCGATGACGAATTTAACTGATAGCTTAATGTGTGATAAGGAAAAGATTACAGATGAATATAATCTGTGATCACTGATTGTAAGAAATACACAATCTTTTTCTGAACATTCGAAAACACCAATTCATTTTAAGAAGATATTAGATCTAAAGGTTTTAGCATTTTTGAATGTATCGTGGTTTCTAAACCATCAACCTGTTTACTTTACCACTTGAGTATCTGAAGTAAGGTTTGAAGCATCTCCTCTCTGTTAAAATTCTATTTAAGGACCAAAATTACTAGAAAGAGGGATTAACGAACCAATTTGAGACATTATAAACAAAGGCGATTTTTTATCACGATTTTAAGAAATTAATAGAAGAAGAAAAGGGAAGGCGAAGTTCCTATGTAAAGCAAGTAAGTCAAGCATATTTAAATCTTTTTACACGTCTGTAAGCCACTTTTTGTAAAATTCTAAAGAAAAAAAAAAGAATATGGTGACGCTTCAGCTCGCTCTTCGGCAATTTAAAAATAAGATCTCTAAACTTGACTATGAAGCAGCTATATAAAGAGCATGCAACCTTTGCAGGATATAACTTAATGCATACATGATTTAGATGTTACATATTATGTATATCATCCTTTCATATAGTGCTAAACAAAACCTGCCAAAATATTTGATGTTATTTGTAATGATTCAGTGATTTAATCGGCCTAGATGGTCTAGCCACACCACTTTTGACTCTTGCATTTGTAGCGGCCTGTGCTTGAAGTTGGTATGACATTGGATGTATCTTAAAACCAAATAGCCTAAAAGAAACAAGCATAGTGAATAAATACAAAGAATTCAAAAATAATACTTCAATTACCCGAGGCTTATATTCTAAAAATCCGCTTAACTTACAATATAACGTTTCGCTTAACTTACAATATAACGTTTCGCTTAACTTACAATACAACGTTTCGCACCAAAAAAATAACGTTTCAAGCAGTTATTGAAGCAAGATGTTTATACCTCTGTAACACCTCGCGTCATGGATTACTTGAATACCATTATTGTACTTCATTTTCGGTAATCTTAGAGCACCCATTAGTAATAAAAAAGAAACAAAGAAGTAATACAAAATATGCTTCATAAATATTTTTTGACATTTTACCTAAACTTTTTCACTTTAAAAGTTTATCAAACTCCAATGAAAATGAACACATATATATAATTCAATTAATATGAATACACAAATTATAAAACAGCGAATCTCGTTATAAATTAATAAATTTACATGGCCTCTTACCCAATATGCGGTGTCATTTCATTATCATCAAAATCATGCAAGGGCTCAATCCATTAATTAAACTTTGAATGACTGTAATGATTAATTATAGCAATAATTATAGTAATATCCTGAAGATGAAAAATGCTTTTTCAAAAAACTTTACTTTACTAAAATGTAAAAGTATTTTAATTCTATTTGAATCATCATTGCCAACAGAAAAATCCAGATTGTATTAATCATATCAGGCCAATACCCCAAATTGAAAGAAAAAATGGCATACCTCGGGACAAATTGATTTTGACTTCTTTTTGGTCGGTGTTCAGGATGTACCATAAATAACATGTGAGGGAACCCTGTTCCAAAATATGCTCCATCTGTATGGTGATGACGAGAAGATTTAGGATTATAAACATCCATACATTTTGGACAATATAATTTAACCATTGCTTCACCAGGAACATCTGACAAACCTAGGTAAAAAAATAAATTATATATTATGATATTTATATAATTCTGAGAAAGGAGAAAAATAATTAAGCCAACAACATGGCGTTGTAAATAATGCGTTTACTTTTATTTCTTTTCTAACTGGATTTTATATATAAGGGTGGAAACCTGGTCCAGATGATTTAAAAAAGATACATGCCAAATTTATTTATTTCTACAGGTCAAAACTGGAAAATAAACCACAAACAAAATCTAAATTTTTAGATAAAATCTTAAATTTATATAATTTATTAAATTAATTTATTAAATTTATGAGCTTATAAATTGCACCAATGCCTAAATGCTATTAGGCATTACTTAATACCAAACACTATTACTTAATATTAAATACTATATACATAAAAACACCACAAAAGTATTTTCTAACATAATAATAAAGAAACATAATTAGAACATAACTTTGTAAAACAAATCAAAGAAATTAAATTTCAAGTCAAATTTGATTAGCTTGTGTCTGTTAACAGTTGGAGAGATTAGGCTAAACATACATTGGATGCCCAAAAACTGCAGTATTTCCAACTGATTTTCCTTTCATTGAAACCATACACAGAATATTTGGAGGAATCATATATATTAACTTACCTATTGGCATTACAGGTTGATTTTCACAATATACTCTTGGGCAATGGCCAAAATCTCCATTTTGCCATTTATCCAACTAAAATTGCAATTTATTATCATAACATTGTTTGGAAATCAGGGATAATGTGTTTTAAAAATTAATTAAACAAAAAAGGAACACACTTCGCAATCTCCATATTAAAAAATAACATGAAAATATTTTTGAGAATTTGAGCATAGATATCTGGAATCAAAAAACTGAAAACACCCATCTTTTTTTTTTTTCAAAAATAAAACTTTTTTACATACTTTTATACATAAACCCTTTGAATACAACAAATAACATACCCAGCATACACCCTTTGAATACAACAAATAGCATACCAAGCATACACCAATTGAATACAAAAAATAATATACCCAACACACCACCATTGAAAACAACAAATGACATACCAAACACGCACCCATTGAATTCAACAAATGACATACCAAACATGCACCCATTGAATACAGCAAATAACATACCCAGCATACACCCATTGAATACAACAACACACCCAACATACACCCATTAAATACAACAAATAGCATACCCAGCATATTAATCAAAATAATGACAAAAACATAAAGTCACATCAGTGAGAAATCATAAAACGATGTATATTCTTTATATTGACAGCAGCTATTTAAACAAGTTACGATAATATGTCAAAAACATTTAATTTACAAAAGATGCTTTTATGATCATGATATTAAAAGCACATAAACATGAGTAAAAAATAACAACCATACACTTTTTTCTGCGTGAATGCTGTTAAAGAATAAGCTAAATTAATAATATTATAAAAAATGAGGGAAACATTGATATCTAACGGCTCATTGAGCACAGAGCATTTAAAACAACAATTTCCATGCTTGCCAATATTTCCTTTTGGTTAAATTAAATTGGTTAACGCTGGTTTAACACAGGTAACATGCTACTTCACTTAAAGTGCAAAGTTTTTTAAAATGTCTTTCAGTTTACTTTACTGTAAAACAAAATAATTGGAGGCGAAATTTATTCAACATTAATTGTGCTATGAGGCAATGTTTACAGATTGAAAAGAACGAAGCTTACACAATGGTAAATCAAAAGCTACTATCTTTGCGTTAAAAATATGAGCAATTAGTCTCCAATATCATGAAGCCATATTAACTTTCTAAAGAAAGTTCCTGACCTAATAATGAAAAACTAACTGACTTAGTTATAGCAAATAAATAACATTTGTGTCCCATGTTCTTGGTTAAAAAAACTTTTAATAACACCTTGATATATAACAGTTAATAAAAAAAAAGCTGATGTTTTTTTCAGCACTTTCGTTATCCTTTACTCCGCTTTACTGAAATTTAATATCGGTCTATAAAAATATTTAATTTGACAAATAAAAATTTCATTAGAAAAGCAAAAAGCAACAATATT
>JAUZNK010096134.1:0-12181 GCA_035046665.1 Euphysa ruthae
ATCTACTCCATCAAAGAGCCTAATCATATAAATCGAATTTCGTATACTCTTCCCGATATCTGGTTACCCACGATATAGGCATTCCTCGTCAATCCGCAGAAGTCTGCATCCGTATTACTACGTCAGTAATAAACTAATTAACACCTTTCAAAAACACTTGAGTTCGAGCCTACGCTATTCCTATAAAAACCTTAAATTTCTAATTGTAACTAGCCTGATGATAGAAGCAGTATGAATCCTGAAACGTCGCCAAATAAAATTTTACAACTCATGAAATGTGTTTTATCTCTTTAATTATTAATGCCCGAGTTGACAAACATAAATATTTTTGTGATCAAAATAAGTTTCAATATTGTCGACAAAGAATTTAAACTTAAACTAAGGAATTATAAACATTCCATTCGAATGTTTTTAATCAGCTAATGTTTTACATTCCATTCGAATGTTTTTAATCAGTTGATGTTTTAATAAACATTCCATTCGAATGTTTTTAATCAGCTGATGTTTTAATATTTAATTTCGTATCTTTTTATGAGCAGTAAGTTAATTAATTTTAAATTGAGATGACTTTTTTTTTTTTTTTTTTTTTTTCATTATATGCACACAATATACAATAACGTCACTTTTTAAACGTAATCTAAATGTAAGTCTTCCAATAGATCAAAACCAAGTCAAAATTAATTTCAATGCTGTCGACAAAGAATTTATTTCTCTTTACAGCCTTGTTGTATTTTAATAACTGGTAGCGTAAGAAAATCTGTTGATTGTTGAATTCTGTTGCATTTTCTTCTGTCATCAATTGCCATATGCCATTTTAAACTTTGGCTTGCCAACAAGCTTGTCATGCTTTCGCAAACCTTTACATACTGATTAGATATACAGTTATATTAAAACAAATTCTGTTTACTAAAGTGCTTTTTAAAATCAGGGTGGAGAGTGGGGAGGTGGGTGGTTACCCCTTAAATTTTAAAGAAAATAAACTATCAAATTCAACCATTCAAAGTTTAGATTTATATCCGGCTTAATTACTTTCTTTGACTACCTTGCTTTTACATTCTTAAAAGAAAAAACTGTATAATATAATACAAGCATGGAAATAAGAATCTTGGAGTCAGAAAACTGTAGATAGAAATTGTTCAAATTACCATAAGTAGCTAACATCATTAAAATAAAAAACAGCGAGAAATATCATTTTGAGCAAAATTAGGAATCATTTTCTCTGACCCGATTGTTAATTTATTAAAAATTTTATGAAAAATGCAACGCCACAACAAGGTGTTACCTTACAAAATTTTTCAGCGTATAATCGAGCAGTAATAAACATACAAGCATTTAAATGACAGCGACATCTATGATTTTTTTGAAAACTGCTAATGCCATAGGAGTAAAAAATATCCATTAATTTTGAACCTAAATTTTTATAATTTCTACAAAGGAAAAAATATTTTCCGTTTTTATGGGTCTTCATCAATAATTTTAGAATAAAAAATAGGGTAAGTTTCGATATGCACCATCCTCTTTTAATATTCGCCCTCGTATTTTAATATGCACCCCTTATTTTTCTATTCATCACTTATAGCAACATGCACTCCTTTTAATGGATATGTTCTTTTAATATTTATCCTCCTCTTTTAAGTAACATTAAGTAAAATTGTTAGAGTATTTACCATATGCTATCTACACTGTTTCGTCATAAACATATCTCAGATTGGTTAATTTACCGCCTTAATGTGCAATGGATACAGACCCTTTCAAGGTTAGATCAGAGTAACGCAAGTTTGAAATACTGAAAATATTTGTTGCCATAGGCCATCAAAAAAATTTACATAATAACCTTACTTTTTGTTCTTTTCTTTTCCTTGACAACGGCTGGTCCAAGCTGCTCGTTTGCTACCTTGGTCAATCCAAGTAAACCCTCTACTCCATACTTCATGTCGTCACTTGTATGCGTGCTATCAATCTGTGAGCACTGAACAGTTATTTTGTCGGCTGAAGCGCGTTTGTGTAAAGATTCTCGTTCCAACAGCGTTTTCTGTACATTCGATTTGTAATTTCTGAGTGTGCTTATGCTTGGTAAAACGTTACGCGTTGGATAATTTCCATGTATTTGATTTTCTGTATGTGCTACGTTTGTGAGTGGCTCTCCTTTACGGAGCTCCGGGAATCTCCCATTCTTATCATGCAGCAAAGCAGACGTATGTTTATAGGAGGACGGATCACTCAAGTAGCCACTGTCGTTTGAGTACTCTCTCATAAGTTGCGATTTCCCTTGTCTTGCAAAGTTATTTTTTTCATCGTTCTCTGATTTCTGCTTGATATTCGGTTCCATATTATCTTGGCGTAAAAGATTACTCATGCTAAACCGCGCTGAGTCGTAACGTGGCAATTCGTGACGTGATGTAAAATAGGGTAGTGTAAAAGGAATAGTGCGATTTACATTGCCGTACGGTAACAACGATGCGCTTTGAATTCTGCGTCGCTGTTGATGATAAGGATTTGTAGTCAGGTCTTGATAATGTTCAGTTTTAGGTTGAAAGTTGTCAATATTCTTTTTGTAAAAGCCTTCTTCAAATAGATGGGGCTGCGATTTGTTGATAGACGCTTCTAGTGCAAAACCATTATTTTTGAACTCTATCTCCTCATGAGGTCTATATTCATCCAAGCTAGCTGAACGTCCGCATCTGCTTTTTGCAGCTAAATCTCGATTCAATTGATCGTAGTAAAATTGCATTGGAGGAAGTTTCGTTCGCCTTTCTTCATCATTGATTTTCCCGGACGACTCTATGTGAGACGACGATTGGAAATTCGGGTCATGTGAAAAGGGTTTTAATGATGAAGAAAAAGTGTTTAATGGGGGAGCAATTGAAGGAATCATCATCGTGGAAATTTTTTTCGTTTTGTGTATTTTTAGGGTGCTAGAGCAAAAAATAAATGCATACATATAGAAAACATACGAGAAGTTTTTCTCTGGAAATAAGCAAAATATATTTAATTTAATTTCGGTAATTGAGTCACTTAGAAAATAGGTTTTACATGTAAATTTGACGTTTCGATACATGTCCATATAGGTCCGAATTCCTTTATCATTTAAAATGCATCGAAAACTAATTTTTTATTAAATTTCCTCGTTTTATGGAAAAAAATTTTCAAAATAAAAACAAACTTTATTTATACATTGAAACTTTGATAAAATTTCCTGAAACAATACTCGCATTTTCACAACAAAGCTGTCATAAATTGGCATATTTCAACGATGACAAAAAACGATTTTGTTCGACAAATTGACCTCATATAAAATGAGAGAAAATTGCTTTAAAGAAATACCAAACTAATATTTTTTTCCTACCCATTCATGCACAATCACCTCAGTCGTTTATATGCCCGTTAGAAGAGGTCCCTCGAAAATTTATAAGCTTTAAGGTGTATTGTTAGCTAGAATGTTAACCTAGTTTTTAGTTGCATAATCAACTGTTCTTTTAATCAAGCATCTAAATGCAGTTAATGCTTCACAATCATTTATGTAAAATATTGTGGAAAGCCGTGCAAGCTAATCTTACCCTGATTCATAAGAATTCATAAAATTTTTTTTTTTTTTTTTTTTTTGACATTAAAGTTCTGCACTCCGTTTAAACATTGAAGCTAAACACCCCATATAAATATTGAAGTTACACATCATCCCGTTTAAGCATTGAAGTTCCACGATCCGTTGAATAATACGTGTTTGTTTTCTTACGTTAGGATGAAATATAATCCAAATCAAAAAATAATAATAACAATCCAAATTAAAAAATAATCATAAAATAAAGCTATTAACTTACTTATGGATTTAAGCTTTAAAAAGTACTTCCCGCTACACCATTTCCTATCTCCTATTTCGAAATATAAAATGAACAGTTTAACTGAATCAATCTCACAAAATACACGTGCTAATCAAAATCAAACGGTTGCATAAATTATTAAAGAGAAATAAATATATGCATAACTTATTCTTATAATGCCTATAAGTTTCTAAAAACGCTGCAGTATCAATACAAACTGTTATTTCAGTTTGTAAAACGTTAGAATAATTTATACCAATGATTAGAAATCAAAGGTGTTATTAATTATGCATATTACCCCTTCTAGCTTGCATTCAATGCCAAGGCCATTGTATCGGCTACAACGTATGACATCCTTCTGTTTACATGGGATAAATGCCGTAAACATACATGTATACAAAAACTTAAATGCAATTGAGAGGACTGGGACTCAAAGAGTTGATGATAGGAAGCACTATTACTATTTTATTACCTATTTCAGAAGAAAACGAAGATTTTTTATGAAGAACGCACAAAAAATGATAAAAAATTTGCAATAATTTTTTTTTGTTCACAAACCCTGCAAGCTAGGTACTTGGAAAACTCGTTTTCCCACCTGGAATATGCCAAAAAATATAACAGCACCCGGTTGTAGGAATAATATTTGCTAAAATTTCATGATTGTCAATATCGCGATTTTTTAGGCTTGACATTGAATTTGTTTGGAAGATTTTCTGTTTTAAGAACTTTCATCCTTTCTTAACTTTCTATTTCTTTGCCATAAACTAATCGAACCTATAAATTACTCGAACCTATAAATTAATCGAACCTATAAATTAATCGAACCTATAAATTACTCGAACCTATAAATTAATCGAACCTATAAATTACTCGAACCTATAAATTAATCGAACCCATAAATTACTTGAACCTATAAGTTACTCGAGCTTATAAATTACTCAAACCTATAACTCCGTTTTTGTTGATGTAAAAGGCATACAATAATTTCTAAAATTAAAAGTTGTCCAAGAAAAAAATAACATTAAGAACGTTGAAGTTAAAAAATTAGCTAATCTTTACTTTTATGAAGTGCATGCTCTAATAGCCTCTCAAAAACATTAGCAAAAGTACTAACATAAATTTCAAGCACAAAATTTTAAATAAATACTTCATAATCTTAATCAGGGGCTTAATTAAACCCTTTATAGCTTAGCGAACTGCTGACGTATGGTAAGAATGCGGACATGAACAATTGCATAGAGTTCTGTAATGTGAGCTAAAAATAAATTTGTAAAAAGTTATTTAAGACAGCTACTTTAACTTGCAAATTGCAAAGTTCTTTTCACCGAAATATAAATTTTTTCCTTTCTCATTTTCAAACAGCTGTTTTTAAATTCTTAAAAATAAAAAATTTTAAGAGCGTGCCGAGTCTCGAATTACAATCGAATATTTATAAAAAGGAAGTTTTTTACAGGAAAATCTTTGTTTTGCACCTTTTTTCAAAGACAATATTTTAAGGAAAGGGTATTGGAGATCAGAAATACCTCCTTAGTTATAAATGCGCTTTTGTTCAACAGCTTTTATCTTCGGTAAGTTTTATATTCACGTTCTAAAACAAAAACATTGAAGAAAATTTACCCCTATAATTCACTAAAGAAATATAATTATTAAAAAAAGGCGCAAAGGAGATTTAAAATTGCTTATAAAAAAGTGTACAGAGTGTATAGATACATTGAAAAATGTACATAGTGTATAGATATATTGGAAAGTGTACATAGGTTATAGATACATTGAAAACAAAAAAATTTAAACCCCAAAGGTTTTTCAAAATTAGGAGGTTTATGTAAGTCCTGATCATAGATGTATCAACTTGAAGAGCTTAAACTAACACAAAACTCAACATTTCTAGCTAAGAAAATTCGAGATGATTTAAATATCCTCAGATTTCAAATAATTGGTACACCCAAACTGGCTTTATGATTCCTTATGAGCAAAAATTTAGCCTAGATAAAACCTGATGAATATCATGTTTTATGCATTTAGTATTTTCAAATATATGCTTGTTTCAAAATGAAAAACTACTTTAAATAGTATATACCATATTATATCTTGCTTTTATCGTCAATTCTTATATAAAATACACAACCAACATATCAAATATCAGTTTAAACTACTACCGCATTCCACTATAAAAGCAAAGAAAGACACATTGTCAATTTAAAAGAATAGGTAAATACGAAACCTATACGTTAATCCCAATTTATTTGTGTGATTTTTAAACAAATGATATTTTTATTGATAACTCTCTCCTATCATGTGGCGTTTTTATAACGCTCCGTTATGAACCCCGAATGCTTTCTTTACCAAACTTTATCAAAAATTAATGAAAATTGGTAGTCACAACATATGCTGGAAATCTATTTACCTGCAAATACAGTTAGATACTTTGACGCTTAAAGGCGCACAAAAAATATGATGAATTTATCACATATGTAAAGACAATTTATCCACGGAAACGAGTAAAGACGATTAATCTAATCTGTGTCAAGATGCTGAATTCATGGACGTTAATTCATAGACGCGTACATGTAGTAAGTTACTGAACGCAAAAAGTAAATGGTAAATGAAAACAGTGCATCCATATTTGCGTAAAAACAGTGAAGCCATGTACTTGTAAAGATGGTGCGTGCGCACATTGCTCTTAGTTTAGTGTATCCTTTATTTAAGGAAAAATCCGCACAAATATGTTTGAGAGAATCCGCGAGAAGCTCGCACAATATTTAGATTGTCTAATAATACTTTATTAATATTTTTATTATTATTCTGAATATTTTTACAGGATAGATAGACAATTCAGTTTAAATAAACTGTTATGTGTCCTAATAAAATAAATAGAAATTATAAAATCTAAAAAATCTTAAATACATTGGCAAAAACAAGTTCAAAGTCAAAAGAAAAGAAAATTTAAGATTAAAATTTTCTAAAATCAAAACTAAAATCGATTGAATTTCATAAGGTATGTGTAAAAAGTCACATGTTAATCACAGGAAGCTAAAATCATCACTAAATAAAAGAAATATCACTTTTAAATATGTTTTCGACGCAACGTAATAATCTTTCTGTTTCTTTTTAAATAATGCAAAACCACTCTCTCTCTGTCGACTGGTAACTGGTTACAACTTGGCCCCAGTGAAGAAAAATGCTTTCCTTGTTAATCCAAATTTAACTTTAGGTATTGTTACGAAACTGCCTTGGTTACACGTTTTTTTTTAATGTTTTGACATAGTCGGGAAAGTTTTATATATCGCCATCTATGCACTTTCTGACTAACTTGCAAGCGTATATCTTTGACAATGCTTGTATGTCCAACATGTTATTTGTCATAGTTGGATTGCCAATTATATTTACATCCCATTTATGAAGAAGAAAAAGTCTGTCCGATTGTTTTTTTAGTGAAATTGAGTTAAACAGTGTTATTAATTAGAATTGATTGGACAATCATCAGGGTGTAAGAATGTACTGTTGCTTTCAATGTCAAGTTCATTCTCAAAGAATATAAAAGACTGAGTCGTGAAGCACCTTTCTACACTATGTCAAATTGATCCTTAAGCAGAAGCTGACTGGCTGATAACGCTGAAAAAAAAGATACACGTGAAACCAATTTATCTCCATGTCATAAATTTCATAGGACTGTAATATTTTGAAATCACACAGTTTTTGTAGAATATCTTCAAGAAATCTGATGTTGCCGAAGTTGACAAGGAAACATTATTGAAAAGGTTGGTCTGGTCATTACGGAAGCAGCCAACATATTAATAAAAGCTTTTTTGATGTTATCCAGCGCTTAGAGATTGCCTCTACAAATACTAAGTTAAAAAGTGAGGATCGTACCTGGCTCTTAGTTTACTGCAGCAGGTGAGAAACTACAAACTTGTCTTTGTAAATTCAATGTTGTTGAAAATCTGGTATTCGAACATGCTAAGTTGAATGATGCACATTTGTAGACTACCTTGTTGGATGGAAATCTGTTCGACACAAGATCATTTTTTAATACTCAAGTTTTTAGTATTACCTTTTTTTTCTTTTTCTGCTCTGAATCTTTTTCATTTTTCATTTCATCTTTTTATTCTACTGGCTCGAAGTTTTCATATTTTGACAAAGTAATGAGAAAATACGTATGCATGGCGCCTAAAAATTATTTTTGATCTTTACTTCTCTATATTTAATTGTCCAAATAAGTTTTGAAACTTTATGTAACAATTTAGTAACAGTTAGGCAATAACTAAGATACGCATTTTGAAAATCCAAAATTGTTGTTTAGTCAATTATTTTTATATCATCTGAAATACTTTAAACATCAGATACCGAATAATTTGTACTACCAAAGGAATGATTACGCTATGGTTTAAAAAATATAATAATAAAATAATTTTCTAGGCCCACCTTACTGTTATGTGCTAGCTACAGGTTCGTGTCAAATTTGTATTTTTAGGTATGTTTTTAGGCTTTTTCGAAACATGATTATTTGTTGGTATAATTTTTGTTTAAGGAAAGATGCGCTCGTTGAAAAAAATCGAAAAAAAAAATGGGAGTTTTTTCTTTCGGCATCGACAATTTAGATTGAGTATCTTTGATGAATACTGCTGGAGCTGAGCTAGACTTTATTGGGAAGACAGATTTTATTGCTTTCCAAAAGTCTTTGGCTCTCATTTTAAATTAATTGTTCTCTGACTTAGTTTTTTTTTAAATAAGTTTGGTACAAAGATTTAGTTTGATTTTATGTGCTGACCAATTCGGTGTTCAATTTTCTAGCCTTACGTAATAAACTTAATTCTTTTTTCTATTAATGGTGCATGTTTATTGAAAAATTTAGTTAAAACAGCTTTAAATGTTTACATCGTTTATTCCATAAAGCGACTCTCAGTTTTAATTTCAGAAATCGGTGTTCATTGCTTTTTTGGCATATTTTGTGTAAATTCGACATTCGATGGATTTTGATTTAAAATTTTCATTATTTAATTTTCGAATACACCCCATTTTTCGAATACACCCCAACATATCATGATCGCTCAAAGATACACCCCAACATATCATGATCGCTCAAAGGTACACCCCAACATATCATGATCGCTCAAAGATACAGAGATCACGTCAGATTTACGAATATTGCCTGGTTTAGTTTCACCAATAATATCTATTAATGGTGATGTATCTTTTGCTTTTGCAATAATTTATTTGAAACCGTTAAGTGTTAAAATTGATTGAAATTCATTTTTGTCAGATTTTTTAACGTAGTTAAAGTTTACGTATCCTGTTAAAATTGTTTCATTTAACTTTTTAGAATTGTTTAATAAAATTTTTTAAAACAAAATTTATTAAAGTTTTTATGTAGATAGTCAGATGAGGTCGATAAATTGAGCAAACAACGATATTTTGTGCTTTTTTCGATAACAGTTTTAACCAAATACACTCAATACCATCTGTCTACAGGTTTGATCTCCTAATCCATTAATACTTTTCGGATGTAAACATTGTGACTCACTGATAAAATTATACCCTAGAATGCATTTCTGGTAGAATACGTTATTCATCTGGTCAAGGGTTGCGTTCAATATCTCCACATAAAAGTAACAATAGGAATAACAAACACTTATTTGACATGCGATAATCTTTAAATATTTTTTGAGTACAAGCGAATTAGTTTGTATGTAGAATAAATTCGTATAAAGATGGTTTGGGTATCATTAGAAGCGTAGTTTTATGTAGAATAATCATGGAAAGTTACACCTAGTGGATGATTGGAGAAAACTTTTTATGTCCATTTAGCTGGGGAAGGTTTAAATTGAATTTTTAAATACTCAGTGTAAGATGGAATTCTTATTTATAAAAACCTATGCGTGATTTTCATCACGTGATTGAATTTATTCAGTTTTATTTTTACTTCATTTGAATTTTGCAAATGTTTTGCAGAGTTTTTTTTTGGAGATAATTGCCATTTCCAACGCATCACTTTGAGCAGATTTTTGGGAGCCGCTGAAAACCACTTACAATAGAAAATTTTCCTTGGTGTTGACGCCGGCTCCATTTTAATGCATCGATAGAAGTATCACCTGAAGGTATACGCGAAGAGAATAATAACTTGGTGCTCTTTCCGTGGGTGCTCATTTTTCTAGCTAAATTTTGGAAGATGCTGTCATTTCGATATACCAGTGATAGCGTATTCGCATCAATAAGCTGTAATTCAAAATTTGGTTTGTCATATCATTAATATTAAAGATAAGAAAAAAGAAGTTTTTTTTATTATAAACCAGAAATTTTTTATTATAATTAAAATATTTTTTATCACTATTGTAAATATTTGGAATTAAATAAATTAAATATAAATAACTGGTCCTCTTAACTGAGTTGCTGCTGATTTTAAGAGTCAGATATGTTTATATTCGTTCTTCTAATATTGTTAAGTTTATCGATTCAAAAACCTAGTTTTGTTGGTAGTGATATTTTTAGATTAATGGTTATTGGAAAAGTGATTGACAATATTTCTGCAGAGAATTTTCTTGTGTCTTGTTTATGGTTATGTCGAGTTATGCAAGAGAAAATAAGCTTAGTGACTAAGCCGTTACTGGAAGTAGTTGTTTTTCACATTACTTTTATTGTTAAGTGGCATTATTGAATCTTGTCCTGGCCCGTTAAAAACACCGACGCATCAGACGAGATCTTCAGATGAGATCTCAGAGTTTGTCCGTGGTCAACACTAGAAATTAAGTAATTGATGAAAGCTCGATATAAAATACTCAGAAAAACATGAAAATCAAAATCAAATTGCGACATTTAGAGTTATAAATATTTACAAAATAACATAAACATTGCAATAAATTATTTAAAAGCAAATTGTAAAGCTAACACCCTAAATGAAAATTCAGCCAATCCAGTTAACTTTTAAACAGATATACCCTACTAAAAACGTTACAATGTCAATTGCTAAATAACCTTCTTTTAATAGACAACCAACGTGTATCCCAACCAGCCCAAATTACAAAACTATTTTTTAACTTCTTTACTAATATCGCCACATTTTTGAAGAAAGTGTGTTTACTTCAACTGACATCATATGGCGAAATACATCATCAATTCCTATAAAAGCTGAATCGCTTCAAGTACGCTTCGAAAGTCGAAATAGAAAACATGCTTAGCAGATTAAAAATTACAAAATCAGCTAGTATAGATAATCTTCCTCTGAGAGTGCTAAAAGACTGTGCTGAATTGATATCGGAACCTCCCATCAGATTGATCAATGTTTCATTACAAACCGGGACATTTCCATCAGCCTGGAAGAACGCCAAACTGCCACCTCTGTTAAAAAAACAGGAAACCCAAGCGTTATGTATAATTACAGATCAATCTCAGCCCTGCCAATATTATCTAAGATCATGGAATGTGTTGAGCACAAACTGCTGTCTTCATATTTAGAAGAAAATAATCTACTAACAAATAGTCAATTCGAATTTCGAAAAAGAAAGATCTGCTGAACATGCTGCTACTATGTCCCTTGACAATTCGAGATTTGAAATTAAGAAAGTTAGAGTTCTTCTACAACTTCATAGACTTTGACACTGTGAGTCACGCAAAGTTGCTGAAAAAGTTACAAAGTTACGGCGTTACAGACATTGATGATTTATGATTAATTGTTCAACGGAATTCAAAATGGTAGCTATAATGAGGTATTATCAGGTTGCATGTCATTAAAAACAGGATTGCCTCAGGGATCAGTTCTTGGACCTCTACTCTTCATTTTGTTGACCATGTCAAAATATTCTAAAGTCATATGCGGATGATACTGTGTTATATCTTAATGGTAAGATATCGGATCTTTGCTAAGTGAAGATTGTGATACTGTTATGCCATGGTTTTTTGAAAATTAACTGCTTACAAATTTAAAAAAACTGAAACATTCTCATTTGGGACTCTAATACGGCTTTTTAAAACGCCGGTTAAGGTCTTATTCAATAATACAGTAGCTGCTAACACGACAGAGTATAAGCAACTCGGAGTTATGAACATGCAGTCACTTTTCGATACCTGTCGTAAGGAAGTTTCGAGTAGATTACGTCTATTCTACCGTTTACGATCTGATTTATTACAGGTAGTTGCCAAGTGAATTTACCAAAAAATGATCATTCTGGTTTTTAAGTACTGTGGTCTTTTCTTGACCAACCTTTCCGTCAACTTTTAATTTTTAAATATAAAACGGCAAAAAATCTTAATCACGCATTACTAATTCCATTTTCAGTAGTGTACCATCGGCTTTAAAAACTTGACAAAATGTAACAAATTCTTTGTTGTTTCGTGAAAGATTTAATATATATTATTATTTTAAAATAATA
>JAUZNK010096145.1:0-12180 GCA_035046665.1 Euphysa ruthae
ATATTACTTTTGGTGATATTGTAGTATTGTAGGGAGGGACTACAAGATCGATATTGCTTTGACAATATCCTTACCACGTTTTGAATTTGTGTTTGATTGATAACATTATATTATTTTTATTTTGTTTTTTGTTTGTATATTTGTTGTTGTAGAATATAAACTAACTAAATAATCGTACCTGGATAACTCAGTTGGTGGAGTATCTCACACCCAACCGCAAAATTAAACAACTTCTCTTCCTTTTTAGTCTTACCGGGGGCTAGAGTTCACTTCAGATACTCGTTGAAAGGGCCCCCGAGACTATAAAAAATAATTTAGCATTACCTCATTAATAGCGGATATCACCATGCTTCATCTACGGAGCCGAAATTTTACCATTCCTTTTTAGAACAAAACCATCATTGTTGTTCAGGTGACTTCTTTGGTATTTCAGTGTTGGTTTGTTTTTTGATGTTTGTACCTAAATATTTCTTTGAGGTATCACAAGGTCTTATTCTGAAATTTGATCAGGTAACTTGATTAAATTTTGACTATGTCACTGAAGTGTTCATTCTTAGTCTTTATTATTTAGTCTATTAAAACGAAAAAAAACAAAAAATAATTTCTATGCTTTCTTCAGTACTTGACCGCTTATATATGTAAGATGTTTATTTGTAAACTGTGGAATTTGCACAAAAATTATTTGAGATTACAACCTGAAACTAAATTCTCACCGTTCTAACCAATTTCTCTTTTTCTTTTTTCATCAAAAAACTTAAATTGTCTTGCTATAGTTTCAAAATCTACTGAGGTAGTTTTGTGATATGGAAAACAAAAATGCGTTTGATTTTGATTATATAAGTAGCTGCATTGCTATAGTTTTTTTTTCAAACAAATTGTTCTGGAGAAAGTGCATTATATTATAATTATATGTAATATTGTTTACACCAGCCTATGATCTTCAAAAAATATTGAAGGTAAATGGTATTTTTTTACACTTTTTATTAAAGTTTGGACTGATGCTTTTCATTATCGATTTACTTCCAGCATCTTTTGGTAAGTTTTCACTTATCTTGCTGAATTGTTGACTGCCTTGAATAGCAATAGGTTCTGGATCACAACTCTGTCATTTGGCAAGTCTGTGCCATCCAAGTAGACCACTCTTGATTTGATTTATGTGATGTAGATGTAAAAAATAAGTGTCACTAGAAAAATACATGAAAGATAAGGTTTAAAGAAAACAGACAAAAAATTTTATCTGCTTTATTCACCTCGACACATAAATAAAAGAAAGAATTTGCTGATGATGTGTGGTTATTTTCACAGTGTTTTTTATATCCAAGTGACCTTTATTGTTATATCTACAAACGATTGTGTCCTTGCATTTTTGTTTTAAAAAGTTTAGTTTTAAACATTTACAAAACTATTATGCGTTTCATTCATTGTTTATAAAACAGGGATAAAGCAATATCCCTTCTCCACCTCTTTTCAAGTTTGCAAAATTTTGGTTGCTAAATAAGGCTTTGGTCAATTATATTAGAGTTGTCTGTAACACTGAATATGCAGACAATATTGGAATCTTGGGTGATAATTATGAGATGCTTCCTGGCGCAAAATATAAAATCACTATTGTTGCTCAGTAAAATAGCCTTACTTAAGAACTTTAGACTAGGATATTCACTTATGGGTTTGTAGGGCATGAAACACATTCCATTTTCTTAAATGGAGAAGCTTGTGAATCTACTCTATCACCTACTGGCAAAACATCAATTTCAGTATCAAAAACAGCAGTATCTTTTTATATCAGTGCAATTAATTTAGTATTGCTGTGAAGTTGTGAGGCTTGGCCAATTCAGTTAATGACCTGATAATCCCTTGGGGTATGTTTAAGAAGGATAATGGCCATCTTATTTTCAGCATATCTCGAATGTGCGATTAAATCGACTTGCAGATACTACATTGTTTGCAAGAATCTTGAAAGATTGTAGGTGACGTTGGTTCAGACATACCTCAGGTCCTTTGAAAAGTGGAGGATCAAAGACTTACATTTATTTAAAAAAACTCCTATTAATGCTCCATAAGTCTCTAGATCCGATAGATTAAGTGACCAGACATTCATGATCCTGGTTTTGTTAAGAGTATTTAGCATTTAAAGAAGAACAAAAATAAACTTTAGCTCTTTTTGTTTTTTCTTGTGCATATTGGAAAGATAAACTTGGATTGAATTGGTTTAAAAAGATGTAGAGTCCTAAAAATACTGGTGCTGCTGAAATTCCTGTAGTTGTGCCACAAAAGTGCATTTCAAAACATTTTTTTGATTTTATGCAGGTTGTTTAAGAATTTTATTGCTGAATCCTGTTTTCTTTCTTGCTGAAAGTTGGAATCTGCTGTTCCCGAAACATAAATTCTGGAAAACGATCTGGTCCTTGTAATTAATAACCTATCAGTCTTCTTTCAGTCATAAGTAAGGACTTTGAATAATTGATTAACTCAAGTTTTACTTGTCACTCAATCTGTTTTCTGAACATTCCGTCATTGTTGCTCTTACTGTCATCTATGAACTTGAAACTTGTTATGAATCCACGGCTATTGCACTTGGCATCTCTAAGGTATTCAACAAGGTGTGGCAAGCTGGACTTCTCAATAGGATAAAATCATATGGTATCTATGGTGAAGTCTTAATATCATTAAGGCTTGGTTAGACAGAGAAATCAAGCTGGTCTTCAATGGCCACTGTTACTCTATGAATTTTGGTGTCACTCAAGGTTCTGTTCTGGCAACTGCTCATTTTAAAATTTTCATTAATGATTTGCCTGATATTGTTCTTTGTAAGCTTGCTATATATGCGGATGATAATAATTTGTACCCATCCTTATGGAAGATAGACATTGCATTTGATAAGGGTGAAATGGCAGTTGATTTGGAAGATGATCATTGCATTGTTGTTGAATGAGGTGAGAAATGCTTGGTATTATACAATGTTTCAAAAAAAAAAGCTTCTTTCCATAAACAGCTTTAGGACACCTTTCTTTGTACAGGTTCGATTGTTAGGCCTAATGTTCTTAAACAACTTTTTTAGGAATTCTTAAATTGAATCCATTGCAAAATCTGGTGCAATGAAGGTTTGATCTCTGTTTCGGATATGACACTTTCTTTTGCTTGAAAGTATACTTTATATCTATAAGGCTGCCGTTCTACCATTTCTTGAATATTGATGTTTTCTCTGTGCATGAGCCTCTGCTATATGTCTACATCTCAATGATACTTTTCTAGAACCTGTTCTAGAAGCGTATACTTTATTGGTTCATGATCTTGGTTCGAATCTTCAATCACTTTCACTTGGTAAATTTAGGTCTCAAAATTAATTTTTTGTGTTTAAATTGTTTTCAAAATATGTTATTTGCTCATTTTCTAAATTTTGCATGAAGTTAAAACGAAAATAAAAATTAAATTAAAAATTTTGAAAATCTACTTTTTCATAGTCAACATCCATCTTACCAAATGCATAACTGCACTTTGCTAACAGATGTCTTTAATTTTTCATGATTTTCTCTATGATAAAAATTTTTAATGTAGCTAGAATTTAATTGATGTGTTTAAATAAAATTATTTTTTTATTTATTCATAAAAGTACAACTTATGGTTTTGTTACAGATTTCTAGATTTTTTATGAAATAGATTGTCTGGGGTTCCATTAATTACTAATGTGTTTGAATCTGTTTACATATTTATGGGTTCAGTTAGTTACAATGTGCATGTGTAAGTCCACTTAACAATTGTATTTTAAATTAGATAAACCCTTAGTTTTTGGCTGGACTTATATTAAAATCTATCTTTGGTCTTTTTTGTAAGTGTTGTAAATGCTTCTTGTAGCCATGTATAAATTTGGTTGAAATAGTTTCAGGCCTGTTCAGGAATGAAGTTTGATCACGCTCGCACACCTACACACACCTGAAATGTCTTAGGTATGTGGTGACCATACTCCTTGATTTACACACCACACACCTCAATTTGTCGAAATACTAAGATAATTTGGTAAAAATATGTTAACTAGCACTTCTAATCAATAAAT
Source organism: Euphysa ruthae (assembly GCA_035046665.1). Taxonomy (NCBI): domain Eukaryota; kingdom Metazoa; phylum Cnidaria; class Hydrozoa; order Anthoathecata; family Corymorphidae; genus Euphysa; species Euphysa ruthae. Next base: position 4,052 of record JAUZNK010096145.1, read on the forward strand.
CAGGTGTGATTACCACACACCTAGTAATTTTTTCTGACCAGGCCTGTATTTAACTATACTCATAAATATTTCATTTAAAATGTCCAAAATTTAGAAAAACCATTTGAAACGACATACTTTGCCAAAATTATGCTTTGTTAGAATTATTTTGTATTTAGTTGTCACATCATAATGTCTTCAGAAGAGAAGCCACAACAGGTGGAGGAGCCTGAAGGTATTGTTTTCATATTATTTCTTCTCTTAGATGTATGATTCATTTATCTATGTTTATACTAAATTGTAAGTTTAAAAATTGATAAATAAATTGTGAAGTAAATTCTCCTAGCATTGATTTCTCTGAGGGATAGTTAACATTACAAAGTTGAATTATGAAGGATCAATTACAACAAGGAAATCTTTAAATACGATTCCTAAGTACTGAACAAATGTTTAAGAGAGAAAAACGGAATTGAAGGGCAGCGACTGAAGTTAAAATCAAAGGTCGTTCCAAGTCTACAGAAAATTCTGTTGCAGTATTAACTCAGTAAAGTCTTATCTGAAACATTGATTAAGTTTTTATTTATCATAGGTTTTGGAATAAATGATATAGAGGTTTTTTATAACAATAATATATATTTCGATATAATATTGTTCTCCTACCAAAATATCTGATTTTTACTCTTTTTTTTTTTTTTTGCGGTTTCTACATTTCATTGAAAAACTTGAAACTTTGATTTTTATAAATATCAGTGGTCTTTCTGAAACTATTTTTGTTTTAGCGCTTAATAAAGCTGAACTCTTAAAAAACCCACAGTTATTAGCTGCTGTCCAAGCTCAATTAAATGGGCTTGTTGGTACAAATTCCGGATATATTGACAATCTTCCTAAATGCGTAAAGAACAGAATCAATGCGTTAAAAAACATACAGGTGGAGTTTGCTAAAATTGAAGGGAAGTTTTATGAAGAAGCTCATTTGTTAGAAATGAAATATTCAAACCTTTATAAGCCATTATATGAAAAACGGAACAATATTGTCAATTCAATTTACGAGCCAACGGAGGAAGAAGCTACATGGGTTGAGCCTGGTGGTGAAGAGGATGAAAATGAGGAGGAAACCAAGCCTGAAACAGACGAAATCAAATCTGAAGAGAAATCAGAAGAAGAAAAATTAGCAGATAAAGTTCTTTCGAATCTTAAAATGGACGAAAATACAAAAGGCATTCCAGAGTTTTGGTTAACAGCTATGAAAAACGTTGAGATAATTGATGAAATGATACAGGTAAGGGTATTTGCATGCAAACATAATAAATTTCAGATATTGGTTAATGAATTCACCTTTGTCTGTTCATCCAAAACTTTTTTTTTAGTAATCGTTCATTAGTTTTTCTCTGAAATTTTGTGTGAAGTTAAAGCATCACAAAATAAGAAAATTTTCAGATTTTTGAAAAACTTTCTTTTTGTTAATGAATCCATGTAGGGCTATAAATAACTTCTTTTTTTTTTTTTTTTTTTTTTTTTTTTTTTTTTTTTTTTTTTTTTTTTTCGTTTTCTTGAAATTAATGAATTGCTTTTTTTTTCAGCTTGATCAGGAAAAGTAAGAAGTTTTTTTTTTTGTATATAGCCTGATATATGAACAAATAATGTTTATCGAAGAATGAGATGTTTGAATTCGCTTTCCTTCTAATGGTTTTGTTTTTTATAAAAAGTAAACTTACTTTTAGCGGATAATCAACTTTATAAAACCCCAGTTTTTCCAGAACATCCGCAAATGATTCACTTAAATTACATTATACAATGTTGCTTGGCTTAACTACACTACTATTTCTTTTAATTTCTACAGATTTACTTAATAAACAAACATTCAGGGCCAGGGGAAATTGAATTCCAGTTGTCCTACTTTTTATGCAAATGAATTTATTTTTATGATCTTGAAGTCTATTACTTTGATATAAAATTCTTATGAAATAATCATAGACAAAATAAACTGTAATTCCTTTTGCAGTAACGATCGATCATATTAGTTCCGTATAATAAGGTAATTTTTAAGTTATAATTTATGTAATTTATGTGTTGTAGTTTAGTAACTACAAAACATAAGTTATAGCTTAAAAAATAATGTGTGTACGATGTCATACTCTGCAAAGAAAACCCAGCACATAGCAGCAAGAATATGTTGTGTACTTCTACGCCTATTTTTTGGGTCAATTATAACATCAAATGTGGAGAAATTAACAAGTGTTTCACTTTTTGCTGCTAAATATATTATTTCTAATATATAATGATTAAAAACAAAATGATTATTAAATTTGTAATAATTTTATTAAATTTTTTCTTTCACTTCCAATTGGAATTTTGACTCAATTGAGAATACCAGGTTATACACTGTGCTATAAGGCTGGCTAACAATTGCTTCGATAAATTATTCAAATGTTGTTGCCAAATGCTACCTACCTATCCAAGGAATAGCAAGAAGAAAACTACTACCATGTGCAGCAGGGTTCGAATTCTCAGCTTCGCTTTCGCGAAGGGGAAGTAAATTGCGAAGCAATTGTTTGTGTAAAGTTGGGAATAGCAAACCTAATTTTTTTTTAAAATTGCCATAAAAAATTATGGCTTCTATAAGTATTGTTTATTGTCTTCTATCTTCAATTAAACTAAAAACGTTTTAAATTGCATCTGCTTAATATTTTTACCTGTCTCTAAATGATTAATTAAATACTGGAGTTGCTATTTCTGTCGTCATTTCCTTAGTTAAACTTGTTTTGTTTTGTTTCATATCTTCACCTCCTCAAGTAATATGCTATGTTAAAGAAAATCTTCAAATATATCAAGGCTGATTTTCATTGGAGTTATACACAGAGATATGAAAAAAAGAAGGAGAGTGTTTAATTTTGTACAACAAAGTGTAAAAAATGTGGTGAGATGTTTTGTAAACAAAAGCATGATGATTCGAACAATAAAAAGAAAACACAACACAGCATGTTTCACACAATCCTATATATTCTTCTTCAAAGTATTTATTTACAAAGTTTTTGGTAATCTACCATTGCAAGTTTGTATATACTTTTTTCACTATGGTTCAAATTCAAATGAATGGGAAGCTGATTTAAAATTGAAGAATGGTAAGGAAATTGTTGGCGGTCAAATACTATGTATAAATTGTCAGCTATTTAAAAAGCATATTTTGAGAATTAAACACGTTCATGAGTTAACGAGGGGTGGTCAACCGATGGCTAACCTACTACCTGTACGCAATCATAACAAAGCAATATTAATATATAAATAATAATACATTCAACATGTATGTTTTCAGATGTCATGAAACATAAAAAAGATAAATCTAAAACCTGCCGGACATAATTGTCTGGTGTTGAGCTGATTTGATAGGACAAATTTGTCCGACCGTTATATCGAGGCTTGGGCGAGGGAAAATGCGAATGGCTAAAATGGGCAAAAAATATCCTAAAATCTCGTTCCAAGTAGCATATTACGTGGCAAAAAATGAAAAGCCATATTCTGATATAAACGATAGAGCGATTGCAGAAATAATCAATATAATTGCAGAATCAATGAAATCGGACTTGTTGAAAGAATTTGAAGTGTCATTACATTTCGCTTTTAACAGGCAGGAGTACCGACCATGCAATGGTAGAAAAAGTAGCGATGTATGTGCTAAGTCTAGGCGGTCAATGGCCAATGTTCGATAGGATTATACATTCCAGAAATTAAAAAAAAAAAAAAAAAAACCAAAATTTTATTAGATTTACATAATATTTGAATTCTTTTTAAAAATCTTCAGATTTTCATTAGTCTAAACTATGTAAAAATTCCCATGCATATTCATCCTCGAAATTATTTTGTTATGCCGTCCACACCTTCATCTTCACCAGCGAAATTTGTATTTTTGGATAGGCTTTCCTCATACGTTTCACCACACATGCTGGGATAACTCGTCGATTATATAGTCCTAGCTTGGTGTATAAAAACCAAGCCTGTATGCTGCGTATATATAGGATATAAATTATAAAAGCTGTTAGTATAAATAAAATGTAACTATTGATTAGAGTAAGAGAAAGGTTGTGAGAAGTAACACTCAGTTCTTTGTGTTTTTATTATTGGATTATTCTCATCTTACAAATAAGAATCTCATCTGAATCATAGGTGTTTCCTTCTACTTATTTATCAGTGTTAAAAAACATTTCTTGAATCCCTTTTTTAATACCACAATAGTTCTACATAATAATTTTAAGGCAATGGCATAAATTTAAATTCTGCATTAAAAGTTAGAAAAAGCAAAACAAAAACTGCTTAAAACAATGCTGATTTTTTTGAGGCTTTTATCTATAATAGAGTTATTAGAATTATGGTTATTTTAAAAGTTATTTTTTAATTTAAATTTTTCATTTGAGTTGAAGACCAGTAATCTGCTAAAGGATTCATAGAACTATGGCCAAGTGTTATAGAAATCATGTTTTTGGGAGAAGTAAAAAGACAACCAAGCTGTAAAAGTTACGTTTCTGTTTTATCTGCTTACTCTGCAAAATTAGAAATCTTCAGGTTTAAGAAAATTACAGACTGAAATTCTAATGGTATCCTTTCAAAATTCAGATTTTGTCGATGTAAGTATTATTTATGTAGTCATAAAGTTCTTGACAAATTTAAAAGTTGGTTTTGTCGATTTAATAAAAATCAACCTTTTTATTGGAAAACTTTCTTGTGAAAAACCGTTTACACCTTGGTTTTGCAGTTGAAGAAGAGCTCAGGATATACAGTGTTTGCCAGTTACGAATTGTGCAATAGTGAAAATCATAGCAATTGAGTTGGCATCTTGGTTTATAAGAAGTTAAAGGCAATCCTGGTTGTTTTCTTAAACTATTCTGGAAAATGTTTTCTTCAAAAGAAAACAAAGGCAGTATCAAACTACCAGTCAAGAAATGAAAACAAAAAAGGGGCACGGAATATGCAGTATGCGGAATATTTGGGTGTATTGATACTTTTTTTATAACTGGCAGTTATTAATAATAAATGGTGTACATTAATGAAGAAATAACGAAGATGGATTCAAAGTTATTATCAGACTGAGGTGAATAACCAGGAAAGAATTAGTCATAACTTATGTAATGTTAAAGTGTAGAGGGCTCATTTTTTAGCTTATAACTTCGTCTCTTATAAAAAAAAAAAAAAAAGATCATTACCCCACTCATATTCACACACCATACACCATCTTTAGAAAGAAAAAATAATCATAAAAAAATTTTTGGAAGATAAACGATAAATGTGTTTTATTGAGTTGTGTTATTGCTCCAGACATGTTTATGATAATAAAATGCAAAAACACATAAACACGAAAAACATGAAACAAATTAAAGTTAAAGATAAAGTTGGAAGAAATTTCAATTTTTTGGTGGTCATTTTTTTCCAATGTTTTGAATCTGTCTGAACAGCAAAAACATTTTTTACTCTATGGAACTGTCAAACTTTCCAAAGTTGCCTTCAAAGCGAAAGCGCGCGAATCCCAAAAAAAAAACTGCCAGGTAAATTTATTTTGTTATCGATGTGTTTATCTGATTTTGATGATGGAATCCCTAAGTTTTACTTGTAACCTTTGTTTATTATTTATTTTTGTTTGTTTTGCCATGTTGACAAATATCCCAATCTAATACTAAAAGGTTTGTGTCAAGCATGGTTTGCCAACACCTTTTTTGTTTTTCTACTCTTTCAGCATTAGTTTTCCTTGGTACTAACATACCTGGCTCATTGGTTTTCCCCAGAAACGGTTTTAGATTTTTAGAGTTCATATTATTTCTGGTTGTAAAGGGTTTCAGAAAAGACAAGTTAATGATAGGAATACATTTTAAAAAGCAAACAAATCTCTTCTAATTACAACATCATCACCCACCAGCTAGCACAACCACTTGTCAAATTTTAATTAAAAAACCAATTGTAGAAACTTGATCTTTATTCTGTCTCTGGTCTGTAAATTGGTAGTCTTATCTGGAAAATAGTTTTCATACAGATGGCATAAAAGGTCACCTCACACAACCACAAGTCTAAAAAGGAAGGGATTGATTGATTTGATAAAATAATTTCACTTAAGCCTACTTAATAATTATTATAACCCCCTTAATGTTTTTGGTTTTTAAGGCAGAAAATGATTAAATAGTTTGAGTCTAATTTTATAATTATGCATATTTAATGCGCATCTAAAGTTATGATAAAAGGCAGTTAAACCACAAATATAAAAAAATCTGCAGAATAAGAAAGCTATTTGAAGAAGTTCATATTCAGTGTATTTCTGCGAAATAACCTGTTCTTAGAAATGCATAACTAATTCTACAGAAGACCTTGATAAACTGCGAACAAAGTGTGTGTACATTACATCAATAAGTTGATAATCGAGTATTAAATATTTACCAAAATAAATTTAGCTATTTGCTTATTATAAATCTTTTACATGACATTTTGGTGAATTCTTGTTAAGAATGAATAAAAAAAGCTCTGAGGAAGAAGAGTGTCTCATTCAGAAATCTATGTTTTCCCACCAATAAAAATAAACAAACAATAATAAACAATAAGACTGGCTGACCCAAAGTTTATCTATGCAAGTGCATTTCATTCAAAAGTATAAATAAAAACATTACCAAATGCATAATTTAAACGTCAAATATATTTAGCTTATGCTAAATATCTAAAGTTAAATATGTTAAAGTAGTTTTAATACGGTAAAGATGAAGCAAGCCGCTCGATATTTCAAGCCTAGTCGAAGCTTTTACGAGCTTGTGAGGCATGCGATCAAGCATCTCTGAGAGAGGCATTTTAGTGGGATATTTATCATATACGAAACTTTAAAATTCCTATATTAAAATCTAGTGAATTTGAATATTTATCACATTAGCCAAGTTAAACAATCCTATATTTCAATATTATTTGAATGATTATTTTTTGGGATGTAAAATCCTCTCAAAATCAGCTCCTAGAAGTTAAACAATAAAACAATGGTTTTGAATATTTGTTAACGTCATAAGCTACACTTTTTTGCCACGCTAAGCTGCTACACACGAGGGAGCTTTCCACAAATTTTTGTATGCACAATATTAAAAATGGCTGGTTATTTTGTAATATCACTGATATAAAACATGGATTTTTGAGAGCAAGAAAATGAATGAAGAAGGCTTTAAGGATGGTTTTTATGTACTTTTATAATATGCAATAAAAAATTAATTTAAAAGCCTTTGATTATCAATATTTAATCAAAGTTTAATAATCTATTTTTCTTCCAACTCTGTGATGACAAAAGCCCTAACTAATATAAATAGACTTGTTTCAGGGAGGTTAATAAAACACTGCGTGGATTTTTTTTTTTTTTTAATGCTAGAAGTAATAAGTCCTCTGGGTTTAGGGTCGGAGTCACAATCTATTTTCTTTTTATCTTAACCAGCATGTTCTTGTAACCACAACGTTGCCTCATTTGTTTTTATCTTGAGATATCTAGATTTAAATATAGTCATATATGGGATAAATTGGTTACAGGTTTTTTTGTTTAATAACGTTTAAATATCTCAATTAAAAATTGAGACAACTTTTGGTAAATGAACGCATTGCAATGATTTAGCTTAAAAAAAAAAAAATAAATAAATCTGAGGAGAGTTATTTCCTCAAATAGCAAAATTACAATTGTCATTTTTCCCCTTTAACCTTTTTTCATCCATTTTTTTTTCCCAATGTACTTTTAGAAAAGTTTATTATCATTTAATATTTAGTGAAACCTTGTATTTCTATTTGGGGAATTTTTTTTTTATTTTAACAAAAATGGCGTATTTGAATTATTGATATTTAAAATATTTATTTAAATATTTGTTTAAATTGCTTGCTGATCAAAACAATTTCTAGGTTTATAAATCTAAAAATTTCTTTAGGAACATGATGAACCAATCTTAAAGCATTTGACAGATATAAAACTTATATTGGCTGGAAATAATCAGGAAGACGAGGGCTCAGATGCTGATATGGTAGATTATTTCTATTTATTGTTTTCTTAGTTGGAATAAATGTGAAATTAAAAGTTACTCAAATCACTCAAACATTAAATTTTTTTTTAACATTTCTGCTCTAAGTCATATTAAAGGTATATTTTTATATATATATCTTTA